>JAODAL010011476.1:0-99850 GCA_025379985.1 Phyllomedusa bahiana
TGCACAATCCAGTGAACAAGAAGTTTGGTGTAACTGGTGTTGGAGTCGCTTTCCTTGTTTGTGACTTTGCGGTATTCTAGGGAGCCCAGCCAGTACTCGACTTACACAAACATACAATGTGACAATGGTGGTTTGCAGGTTTTCTACAAGACTGTATGTTTCAGGAACATGCAGAAAAACCTGAAGACTGACAAATATTGGGATCAAGTTTATTTTATTGCCATGTTTTCTCATCCTAGAAAACCCTTACAAACAAGGCTTGTGATTTAATTATCTCTGTATTCTACTGCAGACAGTACAAAGGAGGAGGTACCTGCTGCAAAACAAATATTTTTTACTAGTCAAAAGAATTTGAAAGGGAGAATGATATCCTGGTTGATCTCTCTTTACTTGCATGATGAGGCAAAATAGCATCAGATAAAAGGAGCAGATTAAAATAGGATTTTTATTTGTGAATTTTCCTGTTAATATAGTTGTAGAAAAGCTTAACTTGATATTTTTAAACACTACGATAATGTTGCGAAGACAGTTCTCTACACTTTTTTAATGCTTTTCAGTGGTTCTGGTTGTGATCTACAATTGGACAACACAAACCAGTGAGATATCACTGCCAAATTAATTTTGCTTCATCCGTTTGTAGCCATAATTTTTGCATTTTCTTATTATTTATATTTGGGCATGGCGGGGAAATTGAAAAAGAAAACCCAAAAAAAAAAATTAATAGCATAAAAAATTATGAAGACAGATGAAAAGGGAACACTTTTTAAAAAAAAAAGGTATAAACTAAAAGATAGAAATAGTCTTGCTTTTATACTTGATACCAAGAGATCCCTACTTAAAAAGGGAGTCATACACCTACTAAATTGGGGCACGTAAAAGCTTTCCCGTAAACCCCCCCTACCCCCAACCTGCTACTCTCTATATCTACAAGGACAAAAAGGCAGAACAAGGGGATCCCTGGAACAAAGAGATCATTATCCCGATTTGTTTTGCAGGGGGACTTTCTTTAATTTAAAGGGGCAGGGGTTTTTTTGCATATGAACTAATTTTATTTCTTTACAACTTTTTATGAGTGATCCTATTAGAGGGGCTGGGTACCTGAATATACTCCCAAGCTTCCACCAAATTTGGATAGTGCCTAAAGTGACTTTCCAAATAGTCTCCAATAGTCACCAGTTTAGCTGGTGAAACATGTTGGGGAGGTCAGGCATGACATTTTAAATTGTAATTTTCACCTTTCACCCCTCAGAGGGTCTGAAAAGAAACCTTATATGTTTTTTGTTTATTGGATTAGGGTGACTGCCCCGTAGGATGCTTGGGATCCCCTACTGAAGTTTGTAAACAAAATTGTACAATGAGGGTTTCTTGTAATAAGTGGTTTTCCCCCGATTGATAATGAAAAAGGAGATTCCTTTACAATTGAAGTGTAAATTGAGAGGTTAGAAAAACAGGTTTTTTTAAAAAAATGTTTAGAGGTTTAGTGGAACATAATAAAAGGTAGTTTTAGTTTCTATAGATTGAGAACTGATAGACTTTAAGTTTGCCTATGGCAAAATAGTAAATATAGTGATCTAAAGTGACTTTCAGCTCTTGCTCATCCTACTGTGCCACTGTTGGGCTTCGTGAGGTTACCACCTCCACATATTGCATTGTATGCCACTTGCATGGTTGCACCAGTCACTTAGTGAATACTGCTTTGTGCCTCTGCAGGTGACTACCATTTGTCAATGCCCAACTACATATATATGTTAATGTTCAGCCTACATGTCACGTAATAGTCTCTGCAGAAGGCTAACCACTCTTGAATTACAATTTGTTGTGCGGTAAGATGGTTAAGGTTTAAATACTTGTACTGTTAGAAGAAGTTTACAATTAACTTCTCAGACCTATATTCGAATGTAAGACTTGGACACTTTATCCAGGAGCATTAATTCAGTCAACGTACTTTCTTACAGAAGTGCTCCAATTTTTAGACACCACAAACAAAACAGGTCATTCTGGTACTAGATTGTTCTATCACATCTTATCAAAGAAATATATGTTTATTAAACCAGCCAAACATATGAAAATGGCATACACAGATACCCAATGGCAAAAAGCAAATAAATTTGCTCATAAAGCCTCAGCATGCTCACATTTCTAAGAAGCTACTAACAAGATGATATTACACACCTCTTTGCTTATCTTGCATTTACCCAGGTTCATCACCGCAATGCTAGAGATCAAGGTTCCTTTAATCATATTTTCTGGGAATGCACATTGCTAACTTCATTCTGAACTAAAATATACAACCTACTAACTGAAATAGCACAGGCTTCGTGGCTTACCGGAACAGGATTTGCTCTTTTCCTTCTGGAAATTGAAAATATTACCTATTGTAATAGAATGTTTGTATCTCATGTGCTTCTCGCTGCTAAATTAGTGATGGCTGGGAAGTTGAAATCCAACATTATCCTTTTAATCGAAGAAGTAATAGAAATCTACACTATCGAAAAGATTTTAGCAAGCCATAAAGGCCATACCCAACAATTGGGAGCCTTGGAAAACAGTCGATCCCAACATAGATTAAATGATCTAGCATGACAGAAAATCTCCATTCCCCTCCTTTCCCCCTCTTTTCCATAGTAGCCTATTTAACAGATTAAATGTAGAGTTAGGGTATGTTCACACTGCATTTTTTAATCCGTTTTTCAATCCAAAAAACACATTGAAAAACACTACATAAAGGGTCTCCAATCACGTACCCAAAGTGTGGCACTTGTTTGGATCCCTTTTCTGTGCAGCAGAAATGTACCCGATAGTTGTAAATAGGGTGTCGGATGTGTAAAACTAATCAAGAATTGACATGTCAGTTCTTTGATTGGATCCATTAAACGCATCCAAAAGACGTATGTAAAACACGTATAGTCTGAACTAGGATTTGGTTTTGCTTTGAAATAAATGTAAATCACACTGAGCATTGTTAGATACGTGTTTGGGTCTGTTTTCCGGTCCAAAAAACGTACCCAATCATGTATCTGAAAAACTCAGTGTGAACTTCCCCTTACTGTCTAAAAATCCATTTATATTTAGATATTAAGATTAGATTGATAAATCTTATTTCATGTTGAACTAATAATCTACATTATCTTATTAAATCTTTGACAAATACTTACTTTATACCTCATTGTTTAATAAATACTGAAATGTATT
The DNA here is from genome assembly GCA_025379985.1 of Phyllomedusa bahiana. Taxonomy (NCBI): domain Eukaryota; kingdom Metazoa; phylum Chordata; class Amphibia; order Anura; family Hylidae; genus Phyllomedusa; species Phyllomedusa bahiana. Next base: position 3,193 of record JAODAL010011476.1, read on the forward strand.
TGCACTATGATAGTCGTATTATATTACATGTTTGTATTAAGTATATATGTTAAATTGAATGTTAGACAAATAGATTGTTTTGAAACATAACTCTCAACTTTGGATAAAAATAAAATTTACAAATCTTTATTTCTTCATGACTAAAAACATCTAAAAAAAAATGGTCGCATAACAAATCCGACATAGCAGTAGAATTCACTAATGTGTTTCAGACTTCAAAAAATGTCCTTAACCAAAGCTAATTTTTGGAACTCTAAACATAGTAAATTACATTAGGTTGTGCCTTTAGTCACCCCCCTGTGTCAGGATGCTCCCATAAATTCTAGCAGGTTCAAATTATAGGAGACCTAAAGCAGCCTGCAGCCTTAAATACTAATTGGTGAGGCAGTGAGCTGATAGCTCCCTTCTCCACCATGTGTTTGAACTGTTTGGGCATGTTCACACGGCTTATTTTGAGGTACATTGCGCCGCGTATTTCGCAGCGTACTACGCTTAATACGCAGGGAAATGCGCCACATAATTACGGTAATCCATAGCTCTCACAGAGAACTATGGATTATGCCTCCTCTCCCCGCTCGTACAATACAATTATATTGTATTCACGGGAAGATAAGTGACATGTCAACTATTTGCGTCAAATACGCGCCGCGAATGATGCATGTCAATGGGGCCAGCGGGCTTCCGAAAGACACAGTGTACTGCAGCGCGTACTGTACGCGCTGCAGTACATCATGTGAACATACCTTTTGCGCGTCCTGAGCATGCACAAACAGTTGAAAAAGCACCACTGACCAAGCGATTCAGGGCATGTGTCCTGAATTCCCATGACATACATTAAACTGCCTGGGGCCCCTATGCTTCTGGATCCTCTGGGCAACTACCTAGTGTAACAAATAGATAAGAAAGCCCTCATAGTATGTACTGCCTTGATGTTATATCAACCCAAGAAATGGTAGGAAACTGTTCCACTGTACTGTACCCATGCGGAGCCTGGCCAGACTGTGAAACAAGTCTTGAAAGAACAGATTTTACTTTCTACTATAAAGGTTATTGAAATGTTATGCACGTCCACCTGGGAGCCCCTTTGTATCTTCCTCCCTGCTGGGGGTTCCCTATATAACTATCCACTTACTGTGGGCCCTATATACTTACCTACCTTCTGGGGGTTCCTGTATATTTACCTACCTACTATGGGACCCCATATACTTCCCTACCTACTGGGGGGGAGGCTCGATATACCTACCTACCTACTGAAGGGGACTATATACTTACCTTTGTACTGGGGGGTCCCTATTTACCTACCTTCTGGGGGGCCAATATACTTAGCTACTTAATGGGTGAGGTATATATACCTACCTACTGAAAGAGCCTATATACCTACTTAACTACTGAGAGGCCCTTTAATACCTTTTTACCTATTGGGAGGTTCTATATACCTTCCTTCCTAAAGAGGGTCTCTATTTACCTACCTACTAAAGGGCTCTATATACCTATCTACCTAATGGGAGGGCCTTTATATCTACCTAACTACTGAGGACATGTTTTTCTACCTACTGGAGGAAGTAGATATCACTATCTACTTACTGGGGTGGCTTAGGTCTCTACCTATCTGCTAGGGAGCCCCATATACCTACCTCTAGAGGAACCTGATATTCCTACCTACGCGGGGGGCCCTATATACCTACTTAACTACTGGATGGGCTCTTTATACCTACCTTGCCTACTAGATGCACTCTTTATACCTACCTACTGTGGAGGGCAGATATACCTACCAACCTAATGGGGGGTCTTTATACCTACCTAATTGGGTTTCTATATAACTATCTACCTATGGGAAAGGGTACCTACCTACCGAGGGAGCCTATATACCTACCTAGTTACCTAACCACCAGGGCACTAGAGAGGTCATTATTACCATTTAGGGCACTATGAATGGGACACAGGCGGGAAGATGATAGAAAAGTGAGGAGTCTCAGGTGTTTGTGTTATAAATTCAGTAGGGAAGAAATTGTCCTGGTGGTCTGGACTAGATGGAGAAGAAAGAGGAAAGTGACTGACTCAGAGAAAACATCACCTGTGAGTCACCGGATGTAAGTGCTCTGTCACTACTTATATGTGCACAGAGCACAAGTGTACACTGCTATCTACAGTTATATGGTCACTGTATGGTGGTAATATTGATCTTAGTGTAAAGGTTTATAGTTTGTAACAGTATGCTAGTGATATGTGGTCATAGTATTGCGATATTATTTGGTTCTTGTATATTGCTGTGTTTATTAATATTGGTCTTGGTATACTGAGTTGATGAGTAACTATATAATGGTATTAATCCCTACATGGTGGTGATATGTGGTGGTATTATTTGGTCTCTGTATATTGTTATTACTTGGTAAAACTGGTCTTGGTATAACTGGTTTGGTCATTCATTTTATGGTGGTATTATTCACTATATAGTGGTGACATGTGGTGATAATGTGGTGGTATATACCTATATAAATACAGTATTTTCACAGAATTTGCAGAATAAAGATAGCATGTCAATTAAACTGTATGGTGTAAGCTTCAACAAAAAACTAAACCAAAAAACACTCAGTTGTATGTTTTCTTGTTCATCAAATAATTTTTTTTGTGTGAAGAAGGGCCAGACACTTTGACTGTATAGGCCCTGAAATTTCAGAAGGCGGCCCTGTTCTGGACATATATTAGTTTGGCATTTAATTGAATGTTTAATCTAGCAGGTACTTGTTTTTGTTCAAACATATATACGCATATTTTGTGATTACTTTTTGAAACTTTTTATGACTCAAACTTATTTTTGCACTTACCAACTCTATTCATGATAATTTCATATCTGCCTATTTGCTACAAGCTTAAATAATTAAAAGAAACTCATCTAAGCTATAAAAGAAAAAATAAACTACTTCCAATACTTTAAAGAAAAAGGTAGTATCCAGAGGATAGGAATTTAGAATTGACGTTATATGCATTTTATTGTTCATGTGTATTGTTTAAAAAATAAAATTTTGATGTATATTGTAATTCTTTTTAAAGTTTCTTACTCAGTACATTTGAAAGAAGCAGTATAAATGACAACCATTATGCATATACCACCTGTGTATCCCTCTAGTGTTTACCCTGAGGAACTGAAACGGTTGGGGGAATTGTTTTTTTCAGTTTTCATGAACTGCAATTACAAGTTGCATCTGGTGAGATAAAAGCCATGATACCCATGTTTTAGTAGAGCCAGCAGAAAACCAATACCAATGGTGTGAATATATTTTAAATCTTTGCCTGGAACTTGTGATTTGCATTTAACTAAGAAGCAGTGTTTTTTTTTTTTTGCCAAGTGAACTACTTTACCACTCATTAAACCTGGTTGCTATCACATTGTTAAACAGTACTGTAAATAAGAAGTTTTTTATGATATGCATTGACAAAATGTATAGCAAGTGACACGAGAAAAATAATGATGTTATTAGTTCAAATATGGTTTAAAAATTTGAAAGATAGTAAATAAAAGGGATGTTCTGCTTTGGATTATGCTTATTTGTTAGAAAGGTGTCTTGATAATAATATGCTTGCAAAGTTTCCACCCGCTGGGTTCCCTAGAAATCAACTGTAATCTGAGGGGAAACTTAGCAATATGGATGTAACAAAGGTTGAAGGGGTTATCCTTGAGTTTAAAGATTTTATAGAACACTATAAACAGCATTTATGTTGAAAAGTAAAGATATTCCACTACCTTCATGTGTTTCTTTTTTTTCTTTTGCCTTCTTATTCATCTATCATAATATCCACTTTTTGCAGTGAAACTTCCTGCTTGTGGGAGTATCAGCAGTTCTTCAGCATCTCTCTGTAATTACTTTTATTCCCTTGCAAACTACAGACTGGCAAGAGTGAATGCAGCCAGATCGTTCTTTGCTCATTTCACACCCACTAAAGGGGAGTGCTTCTGAGCTGAGCCCTGCTTCAAAACACAACCACTAAGTGATGACAGAACCTTCATTGAGGCCATGTGATAAGTGAACATCAGGTGGTTTGCAGGAGAAAGGAGAGAGGGGAGAACAAGGCTTTATGCCTGGTTCTGCACAGCAGGACAGGTAAATAATTTTAATAAGTATGAACTACAAAGTTTAATATAATACAGTTGTGAGCCCTAGAACAAATAATAAAATAGTCCCTGAGAACCCCTTTAACTCAAACATGATTTTAAAGGGGATTTGCCACGATGTAATGTTGACGTGGGATCCTCCAAAATGGGTATTTAATCACTTTTCTAAATATATGTCATTAAAAAAAGTGAAGCCTGTGACAGCTACAGTCTGACTAAGATGCCCTTGGTTACCTAAGAGTTTACATTAGACACGACCAGGACATTGATCTGTCCACGATTGCATTGTCTGCACTTCTTATCTCCTGGCAGGGAACATGAACAAGCTTTTAAGGGACTGGGGAAAAAAGTCTCTGTCTCCTGTATAGAGAATCCCCTAGTTCTAATGTAATTATCAGAGTAAAGATTGCAGATGCTCCCTGAGTGGCCCTTCTTCTCCCCTTCCCCCCTGCAGCTTTGAAGAGACTGTGGAAAAATTATCCTTTGTCTCCTGTTTAGAGAATGCACTGGTTGTAATGTAATTATCTTAGAAAAAATGCAGACTCTCCCTTGGCTCACTGTGTCCATGAAGGAATGAAAGAAAGCTGCCTGCCCAGAGGTAATCTCTCCTGAGCAGATAAGAGGCATAAAACAAAACCCATTAACTTGTGCACAATAGTTCTCTTCTGTGATGTAGCAAAACAATGTTTGCTCAGCCACAGAGACTGAGCAGTCTCAGAAACGTGCAGGGGAGGTGGTGCTATGACATTACAGAGGAGGTACTTGTTTTTTTTAACACAGAAAAACAAAGCCCCTCTTTTCAGGGCTCAAGGCTCAAATTTAGCCTGTTAGCTGAGGAAATCCCTTTAAGACTTTCCATATCATCGCTGAGATAGCGTTCTGTGCTTTAATATTATGGTGAATTATCTGTCATGTTTATCTTTCTTATGTCTTTCAATGCAGTCCCACCACAAGGCAAATGAGGCATTACATGGCACCCATTTAAATCGAGGGGTCAATATAATTTGTTGTATAATCAACAAAACATATATTGGAATAACCAGCTCACTCTTTCAGCTGCACACCAGGTAAGCCCATCTAAGGATTCCATTCCACAAAACATTGTAATACTGTACACATAGTTGAAAGAACATATTCCAGTAATTGGCATGACAAATGCGCATATAACTCGTCCATACTTTATTGAAATCTATAAACGCTTAAACATCATGCAACAGAGATCAGCATTTACACATTTTGAGCATAAAACCTGCCCTTACTCATAGCATCTGAAGTACTTGTGTTACATACAACTATCTATATACACAGTAAAACACAATAACAAATACCTACCTTGACAGTGTCCAATGGAAAACCTGTACAATTCAAGCTTGGAATACCTATCTTGAACCAGAAAGGAGAAGAAAACCCAGCAATGCTCAAAGGATAAGAGTGAGAGAAGACATATTGTAAGTGGCATGTGTAAAATGACTTACCACCCCAGTCAATCACAGCCACTATATGGGAGGTACATAATAAGGTAAGGTTGTATAAACTGATCATTACCATAAGATACTGCCTGAACTGACGTTACTAATAAACAACAAATGATAGCATTCCTGTGTAATGCAGGACAGTTTCTCCACAATCGGAGACAGCTTCTCGTCTCCGGCCAAGACATGAGGATCCTGAACAGAGGAGCCCTCTCTTATTAACTCAAAGCCCTCTCTTTGCCTGAGGCTCATTGCTAGGTGCGATCCGGCTCTGCATCCGAATGAGGAGGGTGGCGCCCTATGGCAAAACCTTAGAGGGGTTTTCCAGGATACAAAACTTGACGCCTATTAAACGTGTGAGATACAAAGTAAGAATCTTCAATATATAGTCTTTCAAAGTTTTCAGTAGTTTCCCACATAATCACTCACCAATTATTGGCTCAAAATAGGATGTTTATAGTTTATTAACAAGGTATACGACCCAAAATTCAGTTTTAGCTTTCTAGTTAGGCATGCTCAGGTCCAGCTCTAGGAGGGTGAGCTGTGTAACTGTAAAGCAGCAGAGGATGTGTGGAGACGTAACAAGGAACTAATGTGAGAAGCTCAGCAGTGAAGAAGCAATATGAGATGAAGAAGTAGATGGAGAATGGCTCTTTAGCAGCCAGGATAATACCAAGGAAGAGGAATAGCCTAGAATAGATATCAGCAATGCATGATGGGAACTGTAGTCTGCTATCCACTTGTACAACAAAAAAAGAGAGATTCCAGTCGGCACCACACTTTAGTACTAGGAGAAAATAGCAACTCGTCAGTTTCTTCATATGATGGTGCTCAGTGACACAAAGACAGAAGATACAAAAATCACAATTATAGAAGATGTCCGTGGCACTCACCATTCAAATCATCTGATCTTTTATTCAAAATATTGCACACACAGTGGAATAGAGAGAATGCTATCCCCTTGAGCTACTGCTGAAGCCAAGCCTACTTTTAATGTGCTCAGGAGGAGCACATAAGGGGCAAGAGTGTGACCAAATATATAATGATACATGTTTAGGATATAGGTAGAGATGGGCGAATTTCCCGAAATTCGTTTCGTTCACTTCGCCGAATTTCTCGGCAAAAAATAACTTCGTTCCGAATTACTTCGGCACGAATCACGTTAAAAGACAGCTATTTCCAGGCTGCACATAGCCTGCAGGGTGCTGTAGAATGTTGTGCCATGCTTAAATATGCAGAGGGAGCTTGGTTTGGTCTTCATATAATGTTGTGTTTTAGTATGACACGCAGATGACTGCCGCCGCTCTTAGAATCGCTTCACTATAAAATTCCCTGGGCACTTAAGAGGGTAAAACTGACCAAAAAACTGAAGCGGGAATGTTGCCTGATAAAGTCATGCCAGAGAAAGCTGGAAAAAAACAAGCTGAGAGCTCAGGTGGCAACATTAGTGACAGAGTGTGGAGGTGACGGTGCTAGCCACAGCAGCATGAGGTCAGACAGTGGCACAATGACATTCTGGAGGTGGCAAAAAACATGAATAGGTCACAGAGTGGCACAATGACACAGTGTGTAGGTCACGGCAGCAGCCACAGCAGCATCATGAGGTCAGACAGTGGCACAATGACAGAGTGTGTAGGTCACGGCATCAGCCATAGCAGCAGCATGAGGTCAGACAGTGGCACAATGACACAGTGTGTAGGTCACAGCAGCAGCCACAGCAGCAGCATGAGGTCAGACAGTGGCACAATGACACAGTGTGTAGGTCATGGCAGCAGCCACAGCAGCAGCATGAGGTCAGACAGTGGCACAATCACATTCTGCAGGTGGCAAAAACAGGAGTAGGCCACAGAGTGGGACAATGACACAGTGTGTAGGTCACAGCAGCAGCCACAGCAGCAGTATGAGGTCAGACAGTGGCACAATGACACAGTGTGGGGGTCACGGCAGCAGCCACAGCAGCAGCATGAGGTCAGACAGTGGCACAATGACACAGTGTGTAGGTCACGGCAGCAGCAGCATGAGGTCAGGCAGTGGCACAATGACATTCTGGAGGTGGCAAAAACAGGAGTAGGCCACAGAGTGGGACAATGACACAGTGTGTAGGTCACAACAGCAGCCACAGCAGCAGCATGAGGTCAGACAGTGGCACAATGACACAGTGTGTAGGTCACGGCAGCAGGCACAGGAGCAGCATGAGGTCAGACAGTGGCACAATGACACAGTGTGTAGGTCACGGCAGCAGCAGCATGAGGTCAGAAAGTGGCACAATGACATTCTGGAGGTGGCCAAAAACAGGAATAGGCCACAGAGTGGGACAATGACACAGTGTGTAGGTCACAGCAGCAGCCACAGCAGCAGCATGAGGTCAGACAGTGGCACAATGACACAGTGTGGAGGTCACGGCAGCAGCCACAGCAGCAGCATGAGGTCAGACAGTGGCACAATCACATTCTGGAGGTGGCAAAAACAGGAGTAGGCCACAGAGTGGGACAATGACACAGTGTGGAGGTCACGGCAGCAGCCACAGCAGCAGCATGAGGTCAGACAGTGGCACAATGACACAGTGTGGAGGTGGGTGGCAATACCAGTCCCTGGTAAAGATGGTTGTTGGCAGATGGAGAAACTGTCAGCAGATGTGTGGCATCAGGCGGGTGGCGGCATCAGAATAGTGGCTGAGGCAGGTAGTTTGAACCCAGACTCATTTCTCACAGTTTGGGTGAGGCGTCATGGCTGATGTAGTCTGACGCCTAAGGCATTGGTGTGTGGAAATCCTGGCCGATCCATGCCTGATTCATCTTGACAAAGGTCAGTCGTTCACATTTCCTGTGGACAAGCGGGTTCTCCTTGGGCTAACGATGGCCCCGCCCGCACTGAACACCCGCTCTGATGCCACACTACTGGCCGGGCAGGACAGCTTCTCCACTGCAAGCTCGGCAAGTTTCGGCCACACATCCAGTTTGGCTGCCCGTAGTCCAGCGGATCTTCTAACTGCGGTGGCAGAGTGCTGTCCAAGTAGGCCACAACCTGTTGGTTCAGGGACTGCTCCAGGTCCTGCTGCAGCTGCAGCTGGCGACTACCCTCCTCACTAGGCGGGTGAAGGAAGCTGCTCCTCAGTGACTCCAGACTTAGGTTACTGCTGATGGAGCTGGTACTGCTCCTACCCCCCCCCCACCTTCCCCCAGCAGCCGTGGCAGTAGTACGTGAGTGCTGAGGAACCCCTCGGTCAAACCTGTCAGAGGAGGGACGATGCTGCACATAGGCAGCGGCCAACTGATTACGAAGGATTTCCCTATAGTATTTGAGTTTGTCCTCCCTCAATATCTGGGAAAAAAGGCTCCAATTTTGGACCGGTAGCGAGGGTCCAATAGAGGTGGAGAGCCAGAAGTCATCCCTCTGCTGGATGCTGACTATTCGGCTCTCACTAGCCACGCCAATACGCAGGCCGCGGGACCTCTGCACCCGCGACTCCGAGGGGCTCCCCGCCTCCATTTGCACTGTATACTGGGGGGTGCTTGGGGGTCATCTGCCTCGTCTTCCTCATCTCCATCCACCTCCTCCAGCTGCTCCTGCTCCCTCCTCTCTTGTCACCTGGGTAGAAAATCCACTCATCTTCACCAGACAATGCTTCTGCTCCAATGTCCTCCTCCTCCTCCTCCTCCTCCATTTCAGTCCCCATCGGACTCATGTGGCCACGAGATTGAACACGTGCGCCATGCAGGGCGCATGGACCATCCCTCCTCGGTGCAGCGCGGACACCATGTTCCTCCCATTGTCCGTCACCATGGTTCCGATTGCAGTTGGGCGCGGAGAAAGCCACACATCGATTTCTTGCTGCATGACGCGGAGCAGTTCCTCCCTGTGTGACTTCGTTCGCCGAGGCAAGCCAGGTGTAGAACTGCGTGACACCGCTGTGCCCTACACATGTGGTACGTGGGAGCAGTCCTGGGGGTGGCTGAGGTGGTGGTGGTGGTGGAGGAGGAGGAGGCGGACATTGGCGCAGGAGCAGCAGTTTGACAACGTGGAGGAGAAAGCGGCGTCTCCTGTCCAAGTTGTTGGTGTGCCTGGGCTGGAAGCACATTCACCCAGTGGGCCGTAAAGGACATGTACTGGCCCTGACCGTAGTTACAGCTCCAGACGTCCGCGCTGCCATGCACCTTGGAACAAACTGATAAGCTTAAGGACTGGCCCACCTTCTGTTCTACATATTTATGAAGTGCTGGTACTGCCTTTTTGGAAAAGAAATTACGGCTTGGAACTCTCCATCTCGGCTCGGCACAAGCCATTAGTTCTCTGAACGGTGCAGAGTCCACCATTTGGAAAGGGAGGGACTGCAGTACCAACAACTTGGACAGGAGCACGGTCAGCTGCTGACACTTAGGCTGGTTGGACGCATACTGTTGTCTCTTTGCAATCGCCTCGCTGAACGACTGCTGGCGCCATGAGTAGCGAGGAGCAGGAGAATCTGGACTGGGAGATGATGTCAAAGAGAAACAGCTCCCTTCTGCAGAGGTGGTGGAGCCTTGACTGGCTGCAATGGCATGCGTACCACTGGGAGCTGCTGCTGCTGCTGCTGCTGTTGCTGAGGCGGCAGGATGGACCACCACATCTGAGCCACATTTCTCCCAGGCCACCGGATGGTGACGCTGCATGTGTTGACGCAGGGCCGTGGTGCCAACATTAGCTCCCTGGCCACGCTTCACTTTCTGCCCACAGATTTTACATATACCCATATTCGGCTCCTCCGGTGTCTTAGCAAAGAACTGCCACACCGCCGAGTATCGGATTTTACCGCCAATGCTCCGCACTGAGTGACTACTGCCGCCGCTGCCTCGCTGAGCCCCTGTGCCACTACTTTGTTGGACCTGCGAAGCGGGTTTTTTACCCCGTGGCCGCTTGGCTCCCGACCTCACACTGCTGCTATCCTGCTGACTCACGGCCACACGACCCACTTGCTGGCTGCGCTGCTGCCTGACGCGCAAGCTGACGCCCTCTTCTCCTGACGATGATGAAGCCCTTGCCTCACCCGGCTCCCAAGTGCGGTCGGCTACATCATCATCTATTTGTGTTTCATCGTCACTGCTGTCCTCATCACCGGTCTTGGTATGCAGAGGCTGACCCCTCACAACATGACCTCCCATGCCACTTTCAACATCTATACTTTGCCGCCTACTGCAAGAAGCAGGGGATATTGGCCCCATTTCTTCGCTGCCAAGTAGCTGCTGACTGCCCTCCTCAAATTGTTCATCCTCGCTATATAGTTTCTCTGAGCCCAGACCACATAGTAGATCTCTGGCTGAGGGAACCGGATGAGACAGACGCGGGTTGAGGACAGGTGAGGACCGCTGACCAGCTCCCGGGCCATGCCAACTTAGGGTTGTGTCTGACGTTCCCACCGACTCTTGGCTGGGGTTGTCAGATGTCATCTGGGAGGAAGTGGATGACCTAGTCAACCAATCAAGAACCATGGGGTTGCTGAACAACACACGGCCGCTAGATGACAGCGGCAGTTGTGGCCTCACCGAGTGACCCCTGCTGCGACGTCCCCTTGCTGTGCTGCGACCTGGGCCTGGAATGTTTGTGCCTCTGCACTCGCAGGTGAAGAGCCTGCCACCTCTCTGTCTGACATACTGTTTGTTCTATAATGTACAGACACTGTTTGATGAAGATATCTGTATATGATAAATACACACCCTGTATTTGACGCCAAATTAACCCACTAAGAAGCTTGGGTAACCCTTGGATATAAATTGCACTCCACAAAATGGGCAGGAAAAAAATTGACTTGTATGTGCCGTTTAAAAAACTCTGTGTATTTTTACTGAATATAAAAGCATAAACAGGCTTAATTAACCTTTGGATATGAATTATGCTACAGAATTTTCTTTTGTGGCGGTGAAAAACAAATTTTCTTTTACTGAGTACAACTGGAGAACAACGCTTAATTAACCCCTGGATGTAAATTGCGCAAAAGAATTGAGCAGCCAGAAACTACTAGCTTTGTAGCGTGTTACAATTGCGTTTTTTCTACGCTACACAACAAGAGAAAAAATTGTAATTAACCTTCGCTTGTGAATTATGCTACAGGAAAATTGTATTTTTTGGCGGTGAAAAAGACGGTTTCTTGGAGTCACAACAGCAGCAGAACAACGCTTAATTAACCCCTGGATGTAAATTGCGCAAAAGAATTGAGCAGCCGGAAACTACTAGCTTTGTAGCGTGTTACAATTGCGTGTTTTCTACGCTACACAACAAGAGAAAAAATTGTAATTAACCTTCGCTTGTGAATTATGCTACAGGAAAATTTAATTTTTTGGCGGTGAAAAAGACGGTCTATTTTTGTCACCACAGCACAAAAACAACGCTTAATTAACCCCTGGATATAAATTGTGCAAAAGAATTGAGCAGCCGTAAACTACTAGCTTTGTAGCGTGTTACAATTGCGTGTTTTCTACGCCATACAACAAGAGAAAAAATTGTAATTAACCTTCGCTTGTGAATTATGCTACAGGAAAATTGTATTTTTTGGCGGTGAAAAAAGACGGTTTATTTTTGTCACCACAGCACAAAAACAACGCTTAATTAACCCTGGATGTAAATTGTGCAAAAAGAATTGAGCAGCTGGAAACTACTAGCTTTGTAGCGTGTTACAATTGCGTGTTTTCTACGCCACACAACAAGAGAAAAAATTGTAATTAACCTTCGCTTGTGAATTATGCTACAGGAAAATTGTATTTTTTGGCGGTGAAAAAGACGGTCTATTTTTGTCACCACAGCACAAAAACAACGCTTAATTAACCCCTGGATGTAAATTGCACAAAAGAATTGAGCAGCCAAAAATGAAGTGGTATTTGTATTATAAAAACGCTGTTTCTTTAAATGAATACAACAGGAACTGGCTTAGATGCCCCTTGGATATTCAATGTGCTGTGAGCAGATAGCATTAAAATGTATATGCAGCTGCAGTGGACACACACTGGACTTCAGATCCAATACACCAAAAAAATCAGAAATAGAACATTAAGAGAAGCAGTCTCTGAGACAAGCTGAGACACCCCACAAAAAACGCTGTATAAAAATCAGTTCTTCAGCAACAATCAGCTGCGGCAGTACCTTCCCTGATCAGTACAGTGAGAGCGGTATGAGCTCCCAGCATCGCGCCCGCACTTATATAGTGCGGTGACGTCACAGAATCCGCCGGTCTCTGATTGGCTTCATCTCTGCACATGTCATGCAGGCTATGCCCTTCTTCCTCCCAGAGTGCTTGCCCCATGTAACGCCATGTGCTCGCAGCCATTTTATCAATCAAAAGCACACTTCGTTCACCCGAAATACCCCAAACTTCGACTTCGTTCAAAACCAAAGTTTTCCTGAAATTCTAAACGAATTCCACTTCGTTAGAATCGATTCGCCCATCTCTAGATATAGGTTCAATACTGTTGCTCTGTGTATAATGACCCTGCAGCTCCCTTTTACGCTTTTGTCTGTATGCCAGAATACTCCCTTAAAGGTAGGATAATTAAAATGCAGTCATGGCAGCATGCACCTGTGCCATTTATTTTACATTGTAGTAGGTGCTGACCATTTTTGTTTTCTCCTTGGATTGTATACATGGGGCAAATGGCTACCTGCATTATGAAGTTGCACCCCACCTATCTTTTTAGGCAGGATTTGATCACAACAGAGTATAGCTAGGAGCTTCATGCTCTGAAAAGTATGGCGGCCTGGAAAGGCACTGAGAGGGGTAGGTCTGTACGGCAGGTCCCGATTTGAACTGAGGCAACTTTGCCATTGGCTATCCGCCCTCACAACTTGATCAAAACGTGTGCTAAGAATCTCAGATTTTCATAATAATTCATATAATCAGTATTTCTGTAACTTGACATCTGCAGAGTGCTAGTTTCTTTCTGTTTGTTTGCTTTTACATATCAATGACTGACATGATGATTATGTAGCTCATTTGCTTCCTTTGCTTCCTGTATTCTTTTACAGTGTTTTTTCAGTACACTGTAAAAGAATACAAATCCTGCCATATTCCTCTTTCCCTTTCACTTCATTTTTCTTTATCTTACCACCTGCCACGGTCTGACTACATGATCACATTAAGATGGAACTAGCACTCTGTTCTATTATAGCACAGGAAGAAAGCATGGCACTTTCTTTACCATGTGGCTGAGCACCATGGATTGGTTCATCTTTTCATGCACAATTACAGTGGTGCTTGAAAGTTTGTGAGTCCTTCAGAATATGTCTATATTTCTACATAAATTGAACCTAAAACTACATCAGATTTATTAAAGTCTGATCTTATAACACATTTGTGAAGGTTCTTGAGGTCCTTAAAAGAAGAGTTTCTGACAGAGATGAACGAATTTCTCAAAAATTCGATTAGCCAGATTCACCAAATTTTTTGCAAAAAATCGTTATGACCCAAATTTATTCGCATTGAAAAACAGTTATTTCCTAGCTGCGGAGAGCCTGTATGGTGTTGTAGAACCTTGTGCCATGCTCAAATATGCATAGAGAGCATGGTTTGGTATTAAAACAATGCTGTGTTTTAGTATGACATGCAGATGACAGGTGCCGCTCTTAGATTCGCTTCACACTTCACTTCTCTGGGCAGTTACGGTGGCAAAACTCACCAAATAACTGAAGTGGGAACGCAGCCTGACAAGGTAATGTCAGTGCCAGCTAGAAAGAAACGAGCAGAGGGCCAAGATTCCGCTATAGCCTCAAAGAGCGCACTCCTTTTACACCGTCATCAGATGATTCCACAGATTATAACAGAACAGGTTCTGTTAAATGCTGATACATGGAGACCTCCCTCTTCCCCCCAAAACAGTGGAGAGGATGTCAGCAGTAATTTTGCATTGAAGTCACTGATCATTTTGCCCTTCCTTTGATCCGTCAGTGTCTGATTTCAATCAGTCAATAATCCATCCGTATTGCTAAAGCCAAAAACAAACAGGAGTTGATCCAAAACAGAGATGACGAGTGAATGGGATATTTGCATGTCTTCTGTGTTTTGTATCCACTCCTGCTTTTGGCTACGTAGTCATCAGACAATCCTGATGCAAACAAAGGACCATGTCATACTAGCCTTATGGCTTCTCCAAAGACACAATCGATTGTGTTTGTCCTTTTCATTCCTTCTGAAAGATTAAAAGAAGGGGAAAACCAAACATAGTGGCAATGTCATAGAGTGGTGGAGGGTGGAAACAGCATTAGGAAACCACAGGGTGGTCGAGTGAGAGAGTGGTCAATTGGCAGCAGCAATGACAGATTGTGGAGGTAGCAGCATCATCAGTAGTCCACAGAGTGGCAAGTGACAGATTGTGGAGGTGGCAGCAACATGAGTAGGCCACAGAGTGGCACAATGACAGATTGTGGAGATGAAAGCAACAGGAATAGGCCACAGAGTGGCAAATGACGGATTGTGGAGGTGGCAGCAACATGAGTAGGCCACAGAGTGGCACAATGACACAGTGTGGAGGAGGCAGCAGCATGAGCAGACCACAAAGTGGCAAGTGACAGAGTTAGAGGTGGCAGCAACATGAGTAGGCCACAGAGAGGCACAATGACACAGTGTGTAAGTGGCAGCAACACGAATAGGCCACAGAGTGGCACAATGACAGATTGTGGAGGTGGCGGCAACATGAGTAGACCACAGAGTGGCAAGCGACAGATTGTGGCGACAGCAACATGAGTAGGCCACAGAGTGGCACAATGACAGATTGTGGAGGTGGCAGCAACATGAGTAGGCCACAGAGTGGCACAATGACACAGTGTGGAGGTGGCGGCAGCAACAGCAGCAGCATGAGGTTGGAGAGTGGCACAATGACAAATTGAGGAGGTGGCAGCAACAAGAGTAGGCCACAGATTAGCACAATGACACAGTGTGGAGGTGGCGGCAGCAACAGGCTGGAGAGTGGTACTATGACAGATTGAGGAGGTGGCGGCAGCATCAGAAGTCTACATAATGGCCTATTGAAGAGTGAGGAGATAAGTGGCAATACCAGTCCCTGGTAAAGATGGTAGGAGGTAGATGGAGCAGCTGGCAGAAGATGTGTGGTATCAGGTGGGTGGCAGCATCAGAATAGTAGCTGAGGCAGGTAGCCAGAAGAATCCAGACTCATTTCTGAAAGTTTGTGGTGAGGCGTCATGGCTGATCTAAACTGATGCATCAGGCATTGGTGTGTGGACAAAGGTGAGTCTCTCCAAATTTCGGTTGGACAAGTGAGTTCCCCTTGGGGTAACTATAGCTTCCGCCGCACTGAACACCTGCTCTGATGCCACACTACTGACGGGGCAGGACAGTTTCTCCAGTACAAACTCGGCAAGTTGCGGCCACAAATCCAGTTTGGCTGCCCAGTAGTCCAGCGGATGTGGGGTGGCAGAGTGCTTTGCAAGTAGGCCACAACCTGTTGGTTCAGGGTCTGCTCCAGGTCCTGCTGCTGCTGCTGGTGACTACCTTCCTCACTAGGCGGGTGAAGGAAGCTGCTCATCAATGACTAAAGACTCAGGATGCTGCTGATGGAGCTGGTACTGTTCCTTCTCCCTCACACCCTCCCCCCTCCAGAGCAGCCATGACAGTAGTACATGAGTGATGAGGAACCGCCCGGTCAGACCTGCCAAAGGATGAACGATGGCGCAGATAGGCAGCGGCCAACTGACTACATAGGATGTCTCTACAGTACTTGAGTTTGTCCTCACTCTCGGCAGGTGAAAAAAAGGCTCCCATTTTGGACCGGTAGTGAGGTTCCAAGAGAGTGGAGAGCCAGAAGTCATCCCTTTGCCGGATGGTGACTATGCGGCTGTCACTACCCAGGCAAATCAGCATGCAGTGGGCCATCTGCGCAAGTGACTCTGAGGGACTCCCTGCCTCCACCCCCACTGTATACTGCCACGGTTTGTCTGAGTCATCTGTTTCGTCTTCCTCATCTCCCTCTACCTACTCCAGCTGCTCCTGCTCCTCGTCTCCTGTCACCTGGGTAGAAAAACCACTCATTTCACCAGACATTGCTTGTGCGCCAATGTCCTCTTCCTCCTCCAGTTCAGCCCGCACCAGACTCATGTGGCCGTGAGATGTAGTCACCAAGTTTCCTGTCCCCTAAACAGACAGATTTTGCAGTATCTGTTCCAGGACATGAAGCAGTGGAATGACGCTATTCATCCCATAGTCCTGGCGACTGACAAATAATGTGGCCTTCTCGAAGGGCCTGAGCAAATGGCAGATGTCACGCATGAGCTGCCACTGGCTGACATCGAAATTTCACAGTGGAGTACTCCTGTCTGCTTGGATCATCAAGAAATCATTAATGGCCTTTCTCTGTTCATAGAGTCGGTCCAACATATGGAGGCCAATGGGTGGAAACATCACATATCAGCCTATGTTGGGGGAGGCCGTTCTGCTGTTGAAGCTCAAGGAGGGTGTGCTTCGCTTTGTAGGAATGGATGAAGTGCATGCACAGTTTCCTGGCGATTTTTAGAATGTCTTGCAGATTGGTGGAAGACTTCAGGAACCTTTTGACAACCAGATTGAATACGTGTGCCATGCAGGGAGCATGGCTCAGCCTTCCTCGGCACAGTGCGGACACCATGTTCCTTCCATTGTCTGTGACCATGGTTCCGATTTACTGTTGTTACCGAGAAAGCCACCAATCGATTTTGTATTGCATGACGCGGAGCAGTTCCTCCCCTGTGTGACTTCATTCGCCCAGGCAAGCCAGGTGTAGAACTGCATGACACCGCCGTGCCCTGCACATGTGGTATGATGAAGCAGCACTAAGACTTGTTGAGGCTGAGGTGGTGGAGGAGGAGGAGGTGGACATTCGCGCAGGATCAGCAGTTTGACAATGTGGAGGAGAAAGCGGCGTCTCTTGTCCAAATTGCTGGTGTGGCTGGGCAGGAATCACATTCACCCAGTGGGCCGTAAAGGACATGTACTGACCCTGGCCGTAGTTACAGCTCCAAATGTCCACGCTGCCGTGCACTTTGGAAGACACCGATAGGCTCAAGGACTGGCCCACCTTCTCTTCTACATATTTGTGCAGGGCTGGTACTGCCTTTTTCAAAAAGAAATGACGGCTTGGGACTCTCCACCTCGGCTCGGCACAAGCCATCAGTTCTCTGAATGGTGCAGAGTCCACCACTTGGAAAGGGAGGGACTGCAGTACCACCAACTTGGACAGGAGCACGGTCAGCTTCTGCACCTTAGGATGGTTGGACGCATACTGCTGTCTCTTGGCAATCGCCTCGGTGAACGACTGCTGGCGCCATGAGTGGCGAGGAGCAGGAGCATCTGGACCGGTAGATGATGGGAAAGACAAACAGCTCCCTTTGGCAGAGGTAGTGGAGTCCTGACTGGATGCATGCCACTAGGTTCTGCTGCTGTTGCTGCAACAGGATCGACCATCACATCTGAGACACGTTTCTCCCAGGCCACTGGATGGTGACGCTGCATATGTTGACGCCGGGCCATGGTGCCAATGTTAGGTCCCTGGCCACGCTCCACATTCTGCCCACAGATTCTACATAGAACCATGTTTGCCTCCTCCGGTGTCTTAGAAAAAACTGGCACACCGCCGAGTAGGGGATTTTATCACTAACGCTCCGCACTGACTGACTGCTACTGCCGCTGCCTCGGTGAGCCCCTGCGCCGCTACATTCTGGGATGGAAGGGACCTGCGAAGCAGGTCGTCTACCCCGTGGCCATTTGGATCCTGACCTCACTCTGCTGCCACCCTGCTGACTTTCCTCCACACTACCGACTTGCTGTCTGCGCCGCTGCCCTCTTCTCCTGACGACGATGATGAAGCTCTTGCTTCCCTCGGCTCTTAAGTGAGATCGGCTACAACGTCATCAATTAGTGTTTGCCCGTCACTGCTGTCCTCATCAATGGTCTTGGTGTACAGAGCCTGACCGCTCACAACACAACATCCCATGCCACTCTCAACATCACTACTTGCCCGCCTACTGCAAGAAGCAGTGGATGTCTGCCCCACCTCTTTGCTGCCAAGTAGCTGCTCAATGTCCTCAAATAGTTTGTCCTCGCTGCATAGTGGCGCAGAGACCAGACCACATAGTAGTTCTCTGGCTGAGGGAACCGAAAGGGACAGAGGCGGGTTAAGGACAGGTGAGGGCCCCTGACCTGCTCCCGGGCCTTGCCAACTAAGAGTTGTGTCCGATGAACCCACCAACTCTTGACTGGGGTTGTCAGATGTCATTTGGGAGGAAGTGGATGACCTTGAGGAGTGCACCATATGGTGTGTAGAGTTTTGAGTTGCCTTTATGCCTTCTACTAAGCATCTACATATCACAAGGCATTATGGGAAAGGAGCTGAGAATCTCAAGCGCCCTCTGTTGGATGTAACAAATCCTTAATTTGCTTTTGACCCACTGAGTCTTGAGAAAGCAAAAGGGGTATTATCCAAGCCAGTTCACTCATCTGCATACAGCGATCTTTCGGGATTTTTGTCCCTCTTCAGTGCAGAACAGTGCGATACTGGCTGCCCTCTTTTTGCAGATGCTTAGTAGAGGGCAAAAAGGCAACTCAAAACTCTACATACCGTATGGTTCACTCCCCAAGGAGAGATGTTCCCCTTTTTGAGACACTCATTGCCTCCCACCCAGCCAGCCAGTATCACTCTGTTCTGCACTGATGAAGGACAAAAATCCAGAAACAGCGCTGTATGCAGATGAGTGATACTGGCTCGGTTAATATCCCTTTTGCTTTCCCAAGACTGGGAAAAAGCAAATTGAGGATTTGTTACATCCAATAGAGGGTGTTTGAGCTTCTCTGGTCCTTTCCCATAATGCCTTGTGATGTACTGTTTGATCAAACATTTACAATACAACAAACACTGTTAAATGAAGATGTCTGTATATGATAAGTATACACACTGGATTTGACACAGAATTCCCCAAAAGAAAGTGGATAAATGAACTCTTGGGCACAGAATACAATACACTACAGAATGAACGTGATGGATTTCAGGCGTGTATGGGGCAGAAACATACACACCCTGGATTTGACTCAGAATACCCTACAAACATAGGATAAATTGACTCTTGGGCACAGAATAAAATACCCTTCAGAATGAACTTGATGGATTTCAGGATTGTATGGGGCAGAAATACACCCTGGATTTGACTCACACTACCCCACAAATTCGGCTTCGTTCAGTATCGAATTTTCACTGAAATTCTAAACTAATTCCACTTCGTTAGAATCGATTTGCTCATCCCTAGTTTCTGATACTCGTCAAGCTGGAAAAGGTTTAAAAACATCTCTAGCATTTGTATTCCACAAATCCACAGTCAGACAGCTCTTGTACAAATGGAGGAAATTAAAGACTATTACCACCTTCTCCAGGTGTGGTCAACCTGTAAAATCGTGGTCGACGAACAAACAGAGTCCCTATTTTTAACTCTTCTTTACTGTAAATGTAGTACAAAACAACAAATAAACAGGGTAACAATTGCATAAAGGTATTCCAGTAATTTAAATTGCCAGTACAATGGTTTAGTCCTTATATGGTGCAATGGTCTCACTTCAGTGGCACGCCAGCGGGACAGGGGACTCCCTTTCCATCCACGCCTTTTCTGAGACCTCACAGGTAACTCACCATCTTGCTATCTGTGCAGGAGCTCTAAACAAACCCTTCTCTTGCTTAGCAGTATAGGACATGCAAGTTACCCTCTCGAAATGGGGACAACCCAAACCAATCTCCATTCAGCTTCTCTCTCTCTCTCTCCTGTGTCTGAACTCAAGCACCTCCCTTTCCTCTTCCTGTCACTCTGACTCTCCAACTGTCTCTCCAACTGCTTCCCCAACTGTCATTTTTCTGAAAGATTCCTTTGCCAGACACAGTTCTTCAACTTCTGTTTTCTGGCGCCATATACTGGCCAAGAGGATAAACAGCAGCCCCTTTTTGCAAACCAACAAAAATAATGCCAAGAGCAAGGTGTTTAATAATCTTCAAGGTCACAAGTGACCCCAATGCAATCTCTCAGTAACTAAAGACTTTCCTTATGTTAGCTAATGATTATGTTCATGAGACTGCCATCAGGATCACACTGAACAATAGTGTGCATGACAAGATTGTAAGGAGAAAACTGCTGCTCTTCGACAAAGGAGGTTGCTGCCCATCTGCAGATCTCTAAAGACCACTTAGACAAGCCAGTAGGCTATTGGAACAATGTTTTGTGAATGGATGAGAACAAATTAGAGCATTTTGGTCTAAAGGATAAGCATTGTATGTGGAAAATGGAAAACTCTACATTCCAACATAAAAACCTCATGCCATCTGTGAAACACAGGGTAAAAATGGGCAAAAATTCATCAAGCTGATGTGCAGAACTTAACAATGAACGGAAACATTTCAATGCAGTTATCGCTGTACAAGGGAGTCATATAAGATACTGAAAGCAAAGGTTTACATAGGTTTTGCCACTCATAGATATCTGACATTGGATCAAATAATTGCCCAAGTCTAATATTTTGACTCATTTGTTTGATGTGGTTTTCATTATCTTCTTTTGTGGACATTTGTGAAAATTTAATGTAGTTATTGGACTAACTTATGAAGAAATACAGAATATTCTATAGGATTCACAAACTTTTAAGCACTACTATACATTAGTATATTCTGTGTTATAACATTATAAAATAAATACTGATAGATTTTTATAATCAGGATAACACTTTTGATAGCTACAAAATATTGAATGCTATAATGTGGTACAAATGACCGCACATCCATCCATAATGCCTTATAACTCAGAGTATGTTTATGCAGCAAGTTTAACTGGATCAAAGACAAATTCCAATGTTGTATGAATCAGCAAAAGGTGCGAATTGCATGGGTAATTTCCAAATATCTATTTGTAATATCCTTCAGTAATGTACCAAAGCAAATAACTGAAATACACAACAAAACTATAGGAAACTAAGTAACTGACAATATTAAATGATTCGTAACAAAAAGTTTCACATTCAGCATAATCAGGAAAGGGTGCTATTGGGTCACTGAACCAGAGATGTTACGCGAACTTTGACTTCTAGGTAACGTATCAACTCTAACGATCTACGAGACACCAGCTACATATTTATGCTGAATTGCAGTTCCACATACACACATCTAAACTGAGGAGAGTAAAATAGCTCAGAAAACTGTAAAGATCATGTTCCATAGCTTGCACATAGCTGGCACTGTAATAAATTTAGAAGCATGTAATCAAACTATTACTTATATTCAGGCACATACAGAGACTAAACAGTTCTGTTTTGTAGTCATTTTTCCACATTCAATATTTATGCAGAACGAAAAATGTATTGTTTTTATAAATTTATAAGAATCATATATTTATATGATCCTGCCCAAATAAATAATAATGCCAAACAAAAAGTTAGAACTAAAATAATTGCATGTCACAACAGAAATACTAAATACTGTTATTTATGTACTTATATAAAACACCATGCATGTTCCTATTTTAAGAAATGTCTGCAATGAACCTTCCATATGTAATCACACATTAATAGAGCAATGCTATACAATTTGCTTATATCACAAACACTTTCAACAATGTGCATACATTGGGTCACATGGAATTAGACATATATAATGACAGTTTATTTTTGTTATATTTCATGTTATATTTATTTTCATTTTGCATCTATATTTTACAGTGTTATACAGAAATTGCTATTGCTAAAATTATTCTCTGTCTCACAACTATAAGGGGTTTTAACACAAAGTAAAATGCTGTGGGAAGCTTGCATATTAAATAATAAACATTTTCACCATTCATCATTATTAAAAATGTTGTATCTGTTTTGTTTTAGCTGCTACCTTAGTGATATATAGTATACAGCTCATATCCAGGTGATACAACCAGTGATGAGAGTTCCTCAGTCAGACATCACCTCTCCTTTCAGGCACCTACTGTCAATTTCTTCCCTGCATAGCAATCACACACACTCACTGCTGAGCGAGTGTTCAACCTCAGTTGCTGTCATTCTACTCCTATCCTCTGTACTAGTAATTAGTCAAACAGTGCAAATAAATAAAAAGGAAAAAAGAAATCTCAATCAGGTATGTGCATTGAGAAAAAAAAAACATGTTTGATTGCTGCAAGGATTTGAACCAAGAACCCCTATGTTGAAAGGCAGAAGTGCTAACTACTCAGCTACATGAAATAACGTAGAACAACAGCACAGCAAGATTTTTTTTGTAAACAAAAAAGCTTTTATTTCAAATACAAGGTGAGCTCCACATTGGTTTAAAGTGTAGAAAAAGCAAGTGACACATGAAGGTTGTGTTACAGACCTTAGTCATACATGTCACTAGAGGGAAACAAAGAATAAAAACAAATATACAAGCATCTAGTGATATAAACTGGAAGGAAAAATAGTTACAGTTTTTAAATAATAGTCATAACCATGACTATGAATCAATTTGAAAAAAGGTATAATTATGCATCTTGTTATTATTATTTATTTTAGAGCACCATGGGTTCTAGGGTGGCGTACATTTGAGAGGGGTTACATACATTATATGAAAAAAAACTTTGAGATACCTTGGATTTGCATTTTTTTTGGCAAAAATCTCAAAGCCACTCCCAGTCTTACAACGTGGAGGTTCGTCAGGCGGGTTACCTACACAATCTTGATTCTCTCACATGGTCAACTTCAGACCTCCACATGTGCCAAACGTCCTCCAAAAGCAGAGGAGAAAAATAAAAAAGACACCTACCTTCAAAGCATAGTGCATTGATTAAAACAGCCTGTGGAGGAGGTTTGGTGCAGCAAACCAAGATGTGAGGTAACCATTCCTCCCTAATATAGTTAAAAGCACATATGTTGCCAAATACAACTTATAATTGTGCACAGAAAACATTTACTTGAAAAAAAACACTAACTGCAAAATCTGGGTGCCACTGGCATGGCTGCGGCACATAAAATATATTCGCACAGTCCAATCCCAGTGGCAACTCCACTGATAAAAGGGCAAAAAACTACATGGAAATCTCCAAATAAGCATTTTATGCTACTACAATATATGAAAGAAAACTTGAGATACCTGGTTCTCGCATGTTTTTGGCAAAAAATGCTCACGCCATCCGCCGGCTTACAACGGGAAATATCATGCCGGTGGTCCTACTCAATCTTATCTGCTAACAACGGGTCAACATCAGACCACCTCCCTGTGCCAAATGGCCTCCAAAAAGCAGATAGAAAACAAAAAAGCACCTCGCTTACAAAGCATAGTTCATTGATATAGACAGCCTGTGTAGGTTGGGATGAGGTGCAGCAAAACTAAGATGGAGAATCCATGTTCCTCCTTATATAGTTTAAAAGCAATATGTCCAAATACAATGTATACATTTCTGCACAGGAAAAACCTTTCTGAAAAAACACTGCGAACTGGGTACTACTGGCATGGCTTGCGGCACAATAAATTATATGAAGCACAGACAAATACCAGTGACACGCCACTGCTAAAAGTGCAAAAAAACACTATGGAAATCTCCAAGAAGCTTTTTATGCTATCTAGCAATATATAAAAAACTTTTGAGATTCCTTGGTTTCGCATTTTTTTGGCCAAAAAATGCTCAAGGCCATCCCTAGGCTTAACAACGGTATCTCAGGCGGGTGGTCCCTACTCTAACTTATTTCTAACAAGGATCAACTTCAGGACCTCCTCACTGTTCAAAAACGGCCTCCCAAAAAGCAGAGAGAAAAATAAAAAAGCAACCTACCTTACCTTACACAAAGCATAGTGCATTGATCTAACAGCCTGTGGAGGTGGGTGAGGTGTCAGCCAAACTAAAAGATGGAGGTAAACCATTCCTCCTTATAGTAGTATTACAAAAAAGCAATAGGGTGCAAAATAACAAACGTATAATATCTGCACAGAAAAACAATTTCTGAAAAAAACACTGCGAACCTGGGTGCCCACTGGACATGGGCTGCGGAGCACATAAATATATGCGCACAGTCCAATACCAGTGGCACGCCACTGCCTGAAAAGGGCAAAAAACACATGGTAAATCTCCAAGAAAGCCTGTATTTAATGCTATCTAAAATATATGAAAAAAAAAAAAACTTTGTAGATTCTGTGGTTTCGCAGTTTTTGGCCAAAAACGCTCAAGCCACCCCCAGCTTACAACGGGAATCACAGGCGGGTGGTCCTAATCTATCTTATCTCTAACAAGGGTCAACTCAGACCTCTCGCTGTGCCAAATGGACTCCAAAATGCAGAGAGAAAAATAAAAAAGCACCTACCTTACAAAGCATAGTTCATTGATATAACAGCCTGTGGAGGTGGTTACAGTTTTTAAATAATAGTCATAACCATGACTATGAATCAATTTGAAAAAAGGTATAATTATGCATCTTGTTATTATTATTAAGTTGTAGAGCTCCCATGGGTTCTAGGGTGGGGCGTACCATTTGAGATGGGGTTACATACATAACATCAATTGTTCAAACAAGTACATTGGGGAGACGAAAAAATTACTTAACAACTGGTACCCTGCCTTCGAAGGCTTACAGTCTACAAGGAAGGTGACGATAGACAAAAGGTGAGAGGATCATTATGATGTATAGGTAGGTGAGAGTTAAATGGAGAAACAGAGTGATATAATCATGAAAAAAAACATCATGGTTTTACACTACATACATACAAAAATACAGTGAAGGAATAAAGTAATAGCATAAGTATCCATTATAAGTAGGGATGAGTGATACTATAGACAATAGTTGAAATCGGCACGATTTTTACGTTTATCAGAATTTTCCGATGACGCGATAGTTTCTGTGAATATCTTGAAGATAATCATTATCACGTTTACTATCGCGCCTTTTTCGGCGTTTCCTGTAATTTTGGCGGACAGCCAATCAGCTCAGAGCGATACATGGGGGGGGGGGAAGGGATAAATGACAGTCAGCTGTAGGCGGCTATTGATCTCATTTGGCTGAAAAATCACATGACCTCGTTTTTCTGTATACGTAACCCCCCCCCCCCCCCCACCATTTCCTGTTCAGCCTCATTTCTCACTGATCTCACTACAGAGCAACACCCTCGCTAACCTGTCCCCAATAGCTGTTGTTACCATCTCAGATAGATAGTCCTTTTTTACAAGATAACCATCCTTGAAGCGTGAACCTTGGGATATAGCTACATTTAGATGAATTTTTAATATCTTATTTATTAGAGAGAGACTGTGTAAAGACTAGTGTTGGCGATTATATAACGCCAAAGATTAAATCGGCACAGTTTTTATGTTTGATGCGAAATTTTTGAGATCATTGCGATAAATTTAGGTTAAAATCTGTGCAACATCTATTAAGATCGCGGCATTTTTCGGCTGCTATCCTGTCATTTTTGGCGCCAAGCAAATCAGCTTACAGAAATAGAGCAGGGTAGATGTGTGTGCGACGTCAAGACTGGGATGTGTATGGTTTGCGATTTGGCTGGAAAAAATACGTACTCATGACCGGGTCGTTTTTAAACATGAGAACAGCCCTTCCTGTTTCAACCTCAGTGTGATCTCACAGCGTCTCATAGCAGTAGTACGTGTCGCTCGGTGCTGTGACCAAACATCTCAGCGAAATTATTCTATTTCTTCACAGAGAAAAGCTCTACTGTTAAGCTGTGATCCTTACAACTTAGTTAGTGATCAGAGTATTGGGGGAAGATTTTTAATAGTGTAGTATTAGGTATAGAATATTAAAGGAGCCATCTACCGCTGTAAAGTCACGGGGGAGGAGCGGGGGTGGGGGCCCCCGCGGGGCGAACACAGACAAGCTCTATAAAGAATACTGGATATAGCTCACCAAAGACTTATTGAGACCATTGCACTGCAATAGGCTTCATTATTAACAGTTTACTAGTTTGAAATATTTCCTGATATTGGCAGCCTGAACTTATATTTAGGATACCATCTTTTCTAATAACTGCAGGTCTCTTTTTTTAGGTGCAAAACTCCACTTTTTATTTCATTATACATTTCATATAGGTGTTCTTTTTCAATTTTGCCCATTTCCAGCTTTGTTGATATAGCCACGTTGCCAGTTAAATTAGAATCCAGCAATTTTTGTAGTCAGCACATGTTGATAGGTGCCAAAATAACCCTTTATATTATCTGAATACATTTTCAGATATGTGTTTTTCTCATCTTTGGTGCACTACAGAATTTGTTGATAGAGCCACCTTGCACTTAAATGTGAATACATCAAATTTGTAGTCACCAAGTGAATTGAAAGGTGCCAAAAATACCTTTAAATATCCAATACATTTCAGATACATGTTTTTTCACACTTTGGCGCACTACAGCTTTGTTCATGAGGGCACCTTGCACTTAAATGTATTTCAGCAATGTTTGTAAGTCACCACAGCTGAAATGAAAGGGCCAAAAATACCTTTATAATCCCGAATACATTCAGATACGAGTTTTTTTCACTTGGCGCAGCAAGCTTTGTTGATAATCTACTTTGCAGTTAAATGTGAGTACAGCAATTTTTGTTGGTCACCACAGGTGAATGATAGGTTGCCAAAAAATACCTTTTATAATCCGAATACAGTAACAGGATACGTGTTTTTTTCACTTTTGGACGCACTTACAGCTTTATGTTCATCTGATGCACCTTACACTTAAATTTGAATACAAGCAATTTTGTAGTCCATCACCACAGAGTTGAATTGATAGGGTGCCAAAAAATTACCTATTATTATCCGAATACATTACAGATAACGTGTTTTTTTCACTTTGGCCGGCACCACAGCTTTGTTCATTGAGGCACCTTGCACTGAAATGTTAATACAGCTTAGCAATTTTGGCCAGCTTTGTTGCTACTAGATCTACTTTGGCAGATTTAAATGTGAATACAGCAATTTGTAGACACGCGTACAGGTGAATTGAAGGTGCCAATGAAAAAATACCTTTTATTATCCGAATGGACATTTCAATACCTGATTTTTTCACTTTGGGCGCGAGGGCCAGCTTTGGGTGATAGATTACTTTGCGTTAAATTTGAATACAGCAAATTTTATGTAGTCACCACAGGTGAATTGAGATGTGCCAAAAAATACCTTTTATAATCTGAAACATTACAGATACCCGTGTATTTTTATATTATTTTTTTTTTTCCACTATGGGCCCCACTTACACGCTTTTGTTCATTGAGTCACCTTGCACTTCGTAGGCTACTGTGAATACAGCAAATCTGTAGTCCACCACAGGTTGATATTGAAAGGTTCCCAAAAATTACCTTAGTTATCCGCATACATTTCAGATACATGTTTTTTCACTTGGCGCAGGCCAGCTTTAGTTGAGAGAGCTACTTTTTGCAGTTAAATGTGAATGCCGCAATTTTTGTAGATCACCAACAGTGAAGTTGAGAAGGTGCCAAAAATACCTTTAATATCCGTATACATTTCAGACAGGTTGTTTTTTTTCACTTTTGATCAGTACAAGCTTTGTTGATCTAATGTGCTGTTAAATTTGAATCCAGCAATTATTGTTTTGATTTGAGGTATTTCAGAATAGCTTGTGCTTTGCCTTCTTTTAATAAGAGACTTTCCAAAACTCTTGCCCATACCTTCTCAAATTTTTTATATTTCTGACATGGAAGCGGAAATTTCAGGTGGTTAAGCGAGCAAAGAGGGGGTAAGGACATGGAGGTAGAGGTACGAGAGTGAAGGTGATCCTTCCAGTGCTGTGCGACAAACACGCCATGCCCAGCGGAATTTCGTCAGTTTTGCAGGACCTACAGGCCTGTCATCCCTGTGGTCAGTCCCTTGGAATCTCATGTAACGGACAGCGTTCGAGCCATCTGTCCTTCACTGTAATGCAGACCTGCATCTAGCATTCTTACCTCCCCTCTGTCCTCGGCCAGTCAGCGGCCACAAATGTCGTCATCAGCATCATCAGCATCCGTCCAACATGAAGCAGCCAAATGTCAATCTCGTGTAACCCACCACTGTGGATAATCCATTTTCTTAAGACCTCTTTGATACAAAATCGGTTGTGGGTCAGAAAGAGCATGTTCAAAAGGATCAAGAATGCCCATCCAAAGAGAGGAATGATTTTCTTCTGCTCTGACGCCCAGTTACTGATTCCATCATAGGAGAGAAGGAAGCCGTTCATCGGCAAAAAAAAAAAAAAAAAAAAAATATCCCGAGCGGAATGGGGTCGTCAACGCCTTGCCTCCCTCTTGCTTGTGAGGCCCGCAGCTCGCTGGATACAGAATGTCAGGACTACGAAGTCCACCTGTTTGAATGATTATGTTGACGACATTGCGGATCCAACTGGTCTTTTCACAAATTTGCTAGCGAGCGCTGTCAATACTACTCGACGATGGAGTGAAGACGATGTGTTAGTGACGTACGCGGTTCGCACTGCCTCAAACAACACGGAGAGGGCGGTCGAGCAAGAAGTCCGCTGATATGATATCCGGCCAGCCACGGTCAGCCGCAAACACCGCTCCTCGCTTATCTCCGTCAAGAAGTCCAGGACCTCATCAAGCCTGGTCCTTCTTTGAGCACCTCTTGATTCACCCCAGCGATGTCATATGCCTGCCTTTGCGTAAACTCTAAAAGTAGAGCAAGAACCTTAGTTTGTTTTACCACCACCAACAAGTCTAGTCACATGCACGAATGCATAGAGTTAAATGGATGGCAACATCTTGGCCAAAAAAGGCCAACCGACGCCGGGCCTCCAACACTGTCACACCCACGTGTCCCGCCTCCTCCTCCACCACCACCAAGCCTTCCCTCGAGGCTGCCCAAGTCTCTCAAGTCATGATCAAGGGATCAGCCTCCGCTTTTAGCCTACCACCGTCGCCCGAGTACCCACCCAGCAGCACCAAAGAGACCCAATCCTACCCCTCTCCTTCCGCCAGTTTGACGATCTGCACGCCGTACAGCGGCCAGTCTAGCAGCCCAGCGTCTGTCGTTCCAGGGTGGAAGCAGAAGAAACACTTATAAACCCTAAACCCATCCCAAAGCAAAAGCCTGAATGTCGTCATTGCCCATGCTTTTGTGGCCTTGGAAATGTTGCCGTATCCATCTGGTGGACCACAGATGGGTTCCGCCACGTCATTGCCCTTGCATGCCCCAATACCTAGATGCCGTGCAGGCATTTCTTAGCCAGAAAAGCCATCCCTGCCCTGGCCAGCCACGTGTCATCTAAAATTTCAAGCGCGTTTCCCATGCATCTTGTGCGGGAAAAGTCCATCTGACCACTGACACATGGACGTATTAGCACTGCCAAGCCTCTATACTCTGGAACAGCTTCACTGGTGAGCTTGGTGGATTACTCAGGGGTGCCGGTGTCTCTCAGGCCGGCGCACGCTCTCTAAAACCACAGGGAAGGTGCAGGTGGGTTCTTCCCCCAAGGTCCTCTGGTGGCATCACGTTCCCAGAGAAAACCAGGCCGTGTTGAAATTAAATCTGTCTTGGAGACCGTCCACACACAAGACAGGAGCTGTGATGGCTCTCCGCAACGAGACCGCGAGCCGCTGGCTGGTGACAATAACCTTGGTGCCAGGCAAGTTGTTGTGCGATTACGGGCGATAATCTGCTGGCCGCTGCCTTAAAAATCTGATAGGCTGGAGCACTTCCTTGTCATGAACCTCTTGTCGACCAGAAATTTTCTAAAGACTAACTGGTCTGAACTTGAACTGAGTCATGCTTGATGAAGGCTTGAAGTCTAAGTTCGCACTTCCGCTGTTTCGCACCCGCTTCGTTTCCACCTGTGCTGCGTTGCAGCGTCAGCTCACCACCTCGTCAACCGTCTCATTTGTTGACGTGGCAGCACCTGGAATTCCACCCTCCACATGCCTACCAGCATTGTGGCAGCAGCGCAATGCCATTACGCAGAACAAAGTGACACCTGGCCTGACAATCATCGGTGCGGACCTCGGGGTGTTGAGCCACCGAGAGTGGGGGCAGGTGAAAGAGCTCTGCACCATCCTTTGCCAGTTTTGAAGAAGCCACCAAAATGGTCAGTGCGGACAATGCCCTTGTCAGCATGAGCATTGTGGTGATCTTAGTTCTGGAACGATCGTTGGACACTCTGAAACAACAGGTCCCGCCAGCGACGGAGGAGGAGACGGACACAGATGCGGACACGGAGCCTTTCTCTCCGTCAAATCCACAAGGCCCGACAGTTTCACAATTTATCGGTCTTCATTAGGCAGGGGTTTTCTGGGACCAGAGCTAGTGCAAGGCGGCGCATCAGCTCTCAGGGTGCATCATCTGAGGCAAGTCAGGGCTGTGTTGAAGCTGTGCTGGAGGAAGCGGAAGAGGAGGAGGTATTCCTAGACACCGAAGTTACCGACGTCCCTGCCTTGGAAAGAGGTTGGCGCGAATTTGAGGGGGAGGAGAAGATGAGGAAGATCAGTTTGCTAGTGCCCCTCGACCCAGAGGCTTGGGAAATCAAGGCTCCATCTCTCACATGAGTGCTTGGATGCTCCATTTCCTCCAACATGATCCTCGCATTAAGGCCATCAAAATGAACAACAGTTACTGGTGCCACCCTCCTGGATCCCCGTACAAAACAACACTCAGCACTTTCCTGACACCCACCCAAATAAAGAGTAAAATGCAGGAAATGGAGACCTTGCTGATTGATCAACTGGAGACATCTGTTGCGTCTGCTTCACGTTCCCCAAATGTCACGGTGGAACAACATCAGCGACGTGACAGCAGTAGAGTGCCAAGTAGCCGTAGCGGCAGCAGCAGCAGGCAAGGTGGCAGAAGCCTAATGGGTGACCTCTGGCAATCTTTATTTACCACCTCACCAACGCATGCAATGCAGGGCACACATCCAACACACAGAGACCAGCTTAAGATCATGGTGCACGACTATCTGCGTCTCAACACCGATGTTTTTGGATGTGTTCCGGACCCAATAGACCAAAATGGACGAATGGCCCGAGCTCGCTCGCCACGCCATAGAGGTGTTGTCCTGCCCAGCAGCCAGCGTCATATCTGAGCGGACCTTCATTACAGACAAACGCATCCGGCTTTCCACAGATAATGTGGATCGTTTGACTTTCATCAAGATGAATCAGGCATGGATCTCTGATGATGTTGTGGCCCATTTGCCGAGTTCACCGACTTAGTTGCCGCCTACTTCACATTCCTCTTCAAACAGAAATGGTCCTCTTTGGAAAACTTTTTTTTTAAAATGAATCATTTTCTTACTGTAATTTTTATTCTCTTTTCCCAAACAGTTCATTTTTGCTGGTTTTGCCTTGTGAGGAAACTGTTAAAAGACTGCAAGGTTTCATGACACACACCGGTATTCCATTTACTTAACTTTACTTTAGAAGAGTTTTCGCATTGTCAATGGTTTTGAGGTCATTGTTGCTGTGGATACATCTATAATTATGGTCTCTTTGGAACAGAAATGTATGGCTTTCTTTTAAGTTTGAATTTTCCATCACAATTTTTAAAAGTGGCTGAGAATTTCATAATTTATAATTTGTTGGGGTCAGTGTTTAGCTGTGAGATACAGCAATAATCATGGTCCCTTTGGAAAAGTAAAAAATGTGGCTTTTAAGTGGCATTTCTCCCTCACAATTTTTAATAGTGGCTGAGAAGTCATAATTTAATAATTTTTTGGGGTCATGTTGCTGTGAGATACAGCAATAATAATACGTCCTTTGTAACAGAAATGTGGCTTTAAGTGGCATTGACTCCCTCACAATTTTTAACAGTGGATGAGAAAGAAGTCATTTTTATATTTGTTGGGTCATGCTTGCTTTGAAATGCGAGCAATACTCAGGTCCTTTCATAAAATAATAATGTTGTTTCTAACAGACAAATTTGTTCTTCTCAATTGTTTCCTTCCAAAAGTGGCTCATGGGTCATGTTTGAATTTTTGCGGGGCATATTTTTGCTGTGACATTGCAGCTATTACTACAGGTCCTTATTATTAAAAAAAATGTTGTTTCTAACAGACATTTTTGTTCATCACATTTGTCCAAGTGGCTCAAGGTCTGCTTTTGAATTTTGGGAGCATTTTGCTGTGACATGCAGCTCATACTACATGTTCCTATTTTAAAAAAAAATGTCTGTTTCTAACTGACATTTGTTTTAACAATTGTCAAAGTGGCTCAAGGGTCATGCTTTAAATTTTTTGGGGGCACTTTTCGCTGTGACAGTGCAGCTATACTACAGGTCTCTTTATAAAAAAATGTTTGTTTCTAACAGACATTTGTTCTTACAATTGTCCAAAGTGGCTATGGGTCATGCTTTGAATTTTTTGGGCATATTTGCTGTGTCATGCAGCTATTTACTACAGGTCCTTTATAAAAAAAAAATGTTGTTTCTAACAGACATTTGTTCTTCAAAATTGTCAAAGGAGTGGCTCAAGGGTAATGGTGCTGTCAGAAACAGGAATAGGTAGGGACACACTGTTAATGGACCATATTGGCAAAAAGACTTGTTTTTGCAAGATCTTTACATAGCTATCAAATCCCTGTATTGAGACAACCCCCATTTTATACAATTAAAAAAAGAGAAACAAAGGACATGGTAGGATTCCATTCCTATTTTAAAACTGTGATTTCTGAATTAAACTACTAAAAAACTTGCATGTACAAAATAGCTGGGTAAAAAAATTCCTCTGAATTGTAAAGGGAGTACAGGAAACACTTGACCAGATGTAGGTTATTCCAACAGAGGGACATGGAGTATGGAGCAACGGACAGAGAACAAAAGTACAGAGGACTAATTTTCTCCAGCACGTTGAGTAAAATGAGAAAAAGGAAGCTAGAAAAAGGGCACCTGGGTAGAACAGGAGCGTTAACCACCAGTATTTCCAAGTGAAGCTCAATTGGTCCGCACTCATACGGAGGGGCAAGCGCTACCCAGGACAGGGACAGTATTTTTCCAGTGAAACTAAAATGGTGGTTGAAAGACTCCTTTTTTCCGGCACTTTTTAATCTGGGGTCATGCAGGTTTGGGGCTCATGCTGTGGCCCAGGACAGGTATAGTCAATGTCCAGTAAAACTAAAATGGTGGTTGAAAGACTCCTTTTTCCGGCACTTTTTAATCTGTGTTTCATGCTGGTTTTGTTCTCATGCTGTGGCTAGGACAGGGATAGTCTATGTCCAGTGAAACTAAAATGGTGGTTGAAATACTCCTTTTTCCGGCACTTTTTAATCTGGGGTCATGCAGGTTTGGGGCTCATGCTGTGGCCCAGGACAGGTATAGTCAATGTCCAGTGAAACTAAAATGGTGGTTGAAAGACTCCTTTTCCGGCACTTTTTAATCTGGGGGTCATGCAGGTTTGGGGCTCATGCTGTGGCCCAGGACAGGTATAGTCAATGTCCAGTTCAACTAAAATGGTGGTTGAAAGACTCCTTTTCCGGCACTTTTTAATCTGGGGTCATGCAGGTTTGGGGCTCATGCTGTGGCCCAGGACAGGTATAGTCAGTGTCCAGTGAAACTAAAATGGTGGTTCAAAGACTCCTTTTTCCCGGCACTTTTTAATTTGGGGTCAGACAGGTTTACCGGTCATACTGCGGTCCAGGACAGGTATAGTCAATGTCCAGTTCAACTAAAATGGTGGTTCAAAGACTCCTTTTCCCGGCACTTTTTAATTTGAGGGCCAGACAGGTTTAATGGTCATACTGCGGACCAGCACACGTATAGTTAATGACCAGTTCAACAAAAATGGTGGTTGAAATACTCCTTTTTCCGGCACTTTTTAATCTGGGGTCATGCAGGTTTGGGGCTATCAATGTCCGGAGTTTCAAGTAAAAATGGATGGTTCAAATCATACTGCCTTCGGCACTTTTTAATTTGTGGGTGATGCAGGTTAATGGGTCATGCTGTGGTGCAAGACAGGGATAGTGAATGGTCTGTGACTTTTTTCTGTGGCTTTTATAACCTAAGTGTGTTGCCTAGATGTAGCACGTATCCATTTGACTGTTGTGGATGTTAATTCCAGCTTCTCCAGCCCTGTTTGGGTGTAAGAATGAAGGTGTTGTTGCTTCCCCATAGACTTTAATGTTCATCTATCATAATCCACCATCGACCATCGAATATCTTGTCGATGATGGTCGACTATCGACCATCGACCGATGTCGATGGCCAACGTTAGGGATATTTTGCTTTTGATAGAAATTTCAGGATGAATATAACAGTTCTTGAAATTTTTGTTAAGTGAACTAAATGAGATCATCTCTTAACTTTAGAATGCACATGTCCAACTGTTCATTGTTTCAGTAGTCTTTGCACATCTTGCTGATCTCTTAACAAGGAGCTCAGTAACAAAATTCACAACAGGTGTTTTGATTCCTGAATCACCCAATACATCTAGAGGATCAATTTAAAGGGAATGGGTCCTCAAAAATGACTTATTGTTTAACTCATGTTTTTATGTTAAACACATTTTTATGAATTTTTGGTTGTGTTATTTTTATTTTCCATATCACTTTCAATTTTTAAATAAATTCTTAAGTCCTGCAGTTTTCCCTTTGACCACTAGGCCTAATAATAGTCTGACACTTCCTGTTCTCTAGAGTGAGATTCTCAGCAGTATGCTCATCAGCACAAGAAGGGTCAAACTAAAAGGTGATATCAATGTGTATAGATAACACAGGATCCACCAGTCATAATAGGAGACGGTAACAGCTCCCCCTCTCCACCTCCCTGCACACTGACTTCTTCTCAGGTCACAGAGCATGCCTAGAAAACTCTCCTGTAGAAGTCAATGGGTCAGTCTAAAAACTCCTATGTGTATGAAGCTGCTGTGAAGTATGTCTCTGACTGCTGTTAAAGCGGTGTGGACAAGAATGCTGTCCCCACAATCATATATGGATGACTGAATTGAGAAATCTACAATCAGAAAATAAAAACAGCTAATAAGAAAAGAATATGTATCAAGGTCTTGTTTTAATAAGTAAAAATGGCGACAGATTCCCTTTAAATTGGAATTTAAACAGTCTCCTCCTCATCATGCTGTCCACACTTTGAAATCAGTACCTTGCCATTGTGAGTCTTCAAGCAGGATGCTTTCAGATGGAAGTGGCCACTGAGCAAAGAGTGTCATCAGCAGGTTGCTACAGAGATACAGAGAGACTGGAAGAGTCAAGGAAAGGCAAAGAAGTGATTGCCCTTTGGTATATCACACACTGATGACCGCTTCATTGTAAATAAGTCCCTGTGGAACCGGATAATTGATATCACACAACTTCAAGCAAGTTTAAAGTAGGTGAGAGGCAACCAAGTGTCACTTTAGAACATTCATAGCTGTTTACATCAGCATGGTCTGCATGCTAGACAACCTGAACACCCCACAATGCACAAGCATTATCTTCTTGCATGGGCCAGGGAGCATCTACTGTATGCTGGATGAGGGACCAGTGATCCTCAATGCTGTTCAGTTTGGTCTGTGTGCTAGACAACTAGCAAGGGTACCTGTCTTGGCTGATGCATAGTGCTCTCCTTGATGTCTCCCACATCATTGGCGTCCATCATTTTCATAAAAAAAAAAAAATATTCACAGCTTTAACATAAAATAAGGGCGACATGTATGAATTCGAATGCATATTTATTTTTTTACTTTGTGCTGACAACCCAGTTCTAAACAGATATAGAAGAGTGTAGAATACGACAGATTTTTGGTGCATTACATAGAGCTTTATGCGGCAAACTTCTCTCAAAGTTCTGCGCATTACACTCTATGCCCATACAAAGTTTGGTGCTTTAAGCTCTATGTAATGCGTCAAACTTTGTATGGGCATAGAGCTTAATGCGTCAAACTTCTCTCATAGTTAGGCGCATTACACTAAATGCCCATACGAAGTTTGGCGCATTAAGCTCTGTCGTATTCTACATTCTTTTATGTCTATTTAGAACTGGGGTGTCGGCACCAAGTAAAAAATAAATATGCATTCGAATTCATACATTTCGGGCTAATTTTTTTTGTGAATTTTTTATTTTTTAAAATTATTTAAATAACCTGTTAAATTAATCCTACAGTTTATTATGGTCGTGTGGATAACGAATATGTGTAGATGTTTTTTTTATTGTGTGTAATGTATTCACTTTTTTATTACATATTTATTTTTTATGAATTTTTTTCACACTATGGGTTTTTGCTTTTTTTTTTACATCCAATTAAAGAATAGCTATTATATATATATTTTTTTACACTAAGTAATATATAAGCATACTCCTCTATGTTATTACATTATACTGTGTCAATATGACACAGTATACCCTGACAGCAGGCTTACTATGTAGACAGCCCTGGGGCTACTCTGGTTCCCCAGGGCTGACAGCATAGACATTCCACATGCTTCATCAGGCACTAAGGGCCACATGTATGAAAACTGTCTAGGTCTAAAACTCAGTTTGTTGCCCATAGCAACCAATCAGAGCGCCCCTTTCATTTCATATAGTGCTATGTAAAAATTAGATTGATGCGCTGATTGGTTGCTATGGTCAACAAAGTGAGTTTTAGACCTAGACATTTTTCATACATGTGGCCCTAGGAGGAGTCCCAGCGACCCGTGGAGCAGGTGAATCCTCTTTGATAATGTCGAGGTCACAGACTGTGGCAATCAAAGGGTTAAATGACAGTGATAGGAGACTTCCTTTGGTTCCTGCCATTCAGACATTGCTTTAGGAATGGAGCTGTTAACCACAGCTCCGTTCTTAGCGCAGTTGTGGTGCTGGGAGACGCAAACCCCTCTGTAGACAGCAATGTCTTTTGGTGTCACTTCCAAGATAGAACACAATCCAGCCGCCATCAAAAACAGTAGGTGGTCACTAAGAGGTTAAGATTAGTACCAGGAGTACCAGCACCTGCCACAAACACCAGAATCAGAGAGAACACTAGCCTGAACACTTAGATGCCACAGTCAGTAGCAGCCACCTTAGGGCTTGTCCCCATTGCACGGGTTTTCGGACGGTTTTTCAGGTGGTTTGTGGTTTTGCAGACCGCTTGAAAAACCAGCCGAAAATGAGCACAATTGGCTCCTATGGGTTTTCCGTCCGGCGGTTTTTCCGCCCGCGAAACATTCTACAAGCACATTCTTCCGTCTGAACGGAATCTGTGCTTGTGAATGTGAATAGGGAGGGCTTTTCTCCACTCATCGCGGGGACGGCCGCAAAACAGGACAAATACCGGTCGGATAAACCGACTGGTATTAGTCCCTTACCGTGTGAACGCACCCTTATTTAGGGTGTTTGACAGAGGATGACCCTAGGTCTTCCTTGAATGAAAATCTAATAATTTTCTGCCCGTTTAATAATAATAAATAAAAGTGATCGAAAGATAACTGCTTTTAGTCCCCCAGAAGGATGAAAAGTGAAATCAAATATATAAATGAATGTTTAAATATGAAAAAAATTAAAGCTACAAAAATAAAAAAATAGATTATCTATACTCTACAATTGTGCAAAAAACTTATAAACCATAACACAAAAAAAGCAAAAAGCCCTAATATAGCTACATCAACAGAAAAATTCTTGGAATATGGAAAACAAACATTTTTATTTAATAAAACATTTTTATTTAAAATTTTAAAATTAAAAGCATGCATAACACTGACTATCTCATGATAACGGCACCTGTTGAGGGGTGGTATGTAAAAAGTGACAAATAAATTAGTTTTTGAAGTTGTTGTGCTAGAAGCAGGAAATATGGGCAAGTGTAAGAATCTAAACGACTTTGACAAGGGCCAAGATTTTTTTTTATCAACAATAAAGTTTATTGAGAGAAAAAAAGGGATACATCCATAATATGCCACATTATATTGTACATGTCAAAGAAGAAAAATGACACTACATAATAGAAGGTAACACTGAGTGCAGTACTCTCAGCAGCTGGATGCAAATTACTATAGATGAACAGAGAAACTATTCACATAAAGTATATAAAATACGGGAATTTAGGAACATTGTTCTCAAGCCATATATTGAAGCATAAAACATACAGACTACAAGATTGACTGCTTATATCCCTGTTGTAATCATGTGTCCAAGTATCAAGGTATATTTAAATATGATTACGACAGTGGACTAATAAAAAGAACAGACAAACCTTATAAATGTAGTCAACAAAAACTAGTGAAACTTTCACAGCTTTTATCACCATACAGAGGTATATCAGATGTCAGTCAAGGCGACAGGCAGGCAACAACTAATATAAAAAAGGAGATGAAATTTAGTCTCACACAACACTGGGCTTAAGGGGTAGGAGGAGAGTCATATGACGTTTCTGGAAGAAGGTCAACCATAGAATGGGAGTCTAGCCATCTGGACCATATATTATTAAACTTATTAGCACAATTTCTATGTTTATATAACCATTTTTTATTGGGGAGTGCCACATTTATTGTATTTAGCCATTCAGAAAAAGACGGAGATTTAGGATAGAACTAGTTTCTAGCAATTACTTTTTTTTTAGCAAAATATGTAGCTTCAATAAAGAATGTGTAAGAGTATCTGGATTCGAAATTTTCACAGTCCGGAGCTAAAACACAAAACTTAGGGCAAAACGGTTGTCACGAATCGCGCCGGACGTATCCGTTCCCTTGTTTCTGTGTCCGCTGTGGCTCCCTGTGCGAAGCTTGCAGCGGCTATGTCTGCTGCGGCTCTGGCTGTGCAGCGCTACTCACCAGGCTGCGATCCCGCGTGTCTCCGTCCTCTCTGGCTTCCCCAGCGTGTGCGCGCGCTCCCTCGGGCATGCGCGCGTCATCCTTCTGACATTTAAAGGGACAGTGTCCTAATTTCCTGTATTGTGACCTGTGACCCCTGGCTTAATAAGGAACTTCCTGCCCTTGCTCCTGGTCAGTTCATTGGTGTCCATCTTTAGAGCTTGACCCCGGTCTGCCGTGCTCCTGCTGATTAAGCCTTGAGTTACCCTGTCTAGTACCAAGGTAGAGCGTAAAAGAGTCCGATATCCATCCACTCACTCATTCCCGAGGGCGTGGGTTGGTATATAATGATTTGATCCAAATGATGAATTGGGAGCTATACCCAAATTTGAAAAGGTTTGTAAATAGATTGTCCCACTCAACAGAATTGGATGCCTTTGTGGCGTCGAGAGAGAGAATTACTCTGGAGCCAACTTCGTCATGTATGGCCTGCAGGTTAGCGAATAAGCATCTAAAGTTTCTGGCAGTGGATTTACCGGGCATAAAACCAGTTTGATCCAAGTGGACCACAGACAGAATTACCTTGTTTACCCTCCTAGCCAAAAACTTTGCTAGGGTTTTTATATCCGTCTGGAGTAGGGAAATTGGCTGTTAAGATTCACACAATGTGGGATCTTTGCCAGGTTTGGGAAGCATGACAATAATGGCCTCACACATAGTTGCAGGAAGAGACTAAAAATGAAACGCTGCAGAGAAAACTTCCAATAGCTTAGGAACCAATTGTTCCACATAAGCTTCAAAGAATTCTATTGGATGTCTATCACTTTTAGGGTTAAGATTTGGATAGTGAAATGAGGCAATCACATCTAATATTTCTTGCTCAGTTAGAAGGCCATCAAGAAAGTCCCGATCCGAGTCAGAAATAGAGGGCATGGGGGTTCTGTCCAAATATTGGTAAATATTTGTAGGAGATAAGTATGTCTGGCATACAGGAATTGGTAATGCTGACAGACAGAGTTTAGGATGTCTTGAGGGTCAGAAGACAACGCCCCAGTGGGAGTTTGAATGACAGCTATTACCAGGGGCTCTAAAGAATCTTTAGTAATTAGAGCCAGCATTTTGCCACATTTTTTCCCATGTTCAAAAAAAGATTGTTTGGAAAAGAATGCTTTCTTTTGGGCAGAGGAACTGAGATTGGTTTGATATAATCTGGATAAGAGCAACCAGGACTCCTATTCTCCTATTCTGCCTCCAAGACCTGCTTGGATAATTCTAGTTCAGAGAAAGCTAAACTATGCTTCAAGTCATTTATTGCTAGCCACATTACTCCTGTAGC
The DNA here is from genome assembly GCA_025379985.1 of Phyllomedusa bahiana. Taxonomy (NCBI): domain Eukaryota; kingdom Metazoa; phylum Chordata; class Amphibia; order Anura; family Hylidae; genus Phyllomedusa; species Phyllomedusa bahiana. The sequence continues at coordinate 43,743 of JAODAL010011476.1, forward strand.
ATATGCCTTAAATGTGTCCCAAAGAATATGTATAGTCGTGCTACCTGCATTATGATAAAAAATGTTCTCCCATTTAGATAGAAAATAGGAGCCAGAGGTAAAATTTGGAGACAAAAGGGATTTAGCCACCAACACTAGGGGACACATCAGGGAGGCATATACGTAATCCGGGAGAGTGATTTGAAACCGCTCTGGCCAGATATTCTACCTTATCTATTGCTGTTAAGAGCAAGGAATAAACCAGCATCAAGTCAATATGGGAGAAGGCGTCAAATTGGGATGCAAAACAGGAGAATTGTTGTAGGCGAGGAAACTATACCCTCCCTGTATCCACAATATTGAGTTCACTAAGGAGCTTCTGCAGAGCCGATGGGGCAAGGGGCTCAGCATTAGAGGGTTTTGAGGTAGTAAAACAGTGCAAGGGCCAAGTTTTAGTGACTAGATAACTGAGGGAATTTCCAAAATGGAAGGCCATATGAGATATTGTAGGTATGCAGTGGTTAGTACCTACCAAAAATGGTCCAAGAAAGAAACACTGATGCATAGAAGACAGGGTCAAGGGCAATCAAGGCTCATTGATGCTTATTGGGTGTGAAGGCTAGCCTGTCAGATCCCTCAGAGATGCTACCATAGCACACATTACATATATAAGTACATTGTAGCTAAATGCATATGTGGCTTTGTAGTATATTGCTCACGCTGAGCCCTGTATATGAATGGGCAAGTGAGCATCAGAACTAGACCATGGACCAAAGGAAGAAGGTGTCCTGGTTTAATGAACCAGGACACCTTCAGCGAGGTGCATTTACAGTGTTTATCTAAAGAGAAGATGACACCGGGATGTAGGCAAGCTGGTGGAGGCAGTTTGATGTTCAGTGTTTTACTAGGAATCCTGGGGTCCTGTCAGCTCTGTAGGTGTTACTTGTCACAGGCAAGGTACCTAAATATTATTGCAGTTCAAGTACACCCCTTTATGGAAATGGCATTTCTTAATGGCAGTGGCCTTTTTAAGTAGTATAATGCATCCTTCCACACTGCTTAAGTTGCTCAAAAATGGTTCGACCCTTTCTGCAGCAGCAATTTTTGTTTAGATTGGGGGTATTTTTTATCACTATCTTTTTAGAGCATTACATTTGTTTTTATTTGACTGTCTACATAGCTACAGGGCTTGTTTTTAATTTGTGCAGTGGAATAGGTAAAAACAATAATTGCAACATTTTATTTGAGGGTATCACAGTATATAAATGACATGATAGCTTTTTTTTATGGGCCAGTATGATCACGGCAATCACTTTTTGATCACTTTTTATTCCAATTTGTGTGGTATAACATCATTGATGTGTATATTGCATGTCTGCACCTTTGGCAAGAAATACATAGCTGTTTTATGATTGGTGCCATAACAATGCAGTGTTCATTTCTTTGCATACTGCTAAATTATAAACTATATCAGTGAAAGTACCCATGAACATATTATAGGGCAACCTATACAATGGTGATCATGTGAATATTCAACATTGTCTCGGATTTTACTTCGCTTTATTCTATTTGGAAAACACAAAGTGAAAAGTACTGGTGTAGTACTGAAAGTGCAGCTCTGTATACTGGTCTATAGAAAGGATGTACTAGGGTTAGAGACCGTACCAAATCAAGCAACTAAACAGATGACGTGCATGGAGCATTTTAGTTATGAGAAAAAACGTATTTAGTCTCAAGAAGAGATGTCTAAAGGAAGACATGATTACTTTGAATAAGTACTGTATATAAATGGCCTCTACAAATAAACAGTGAAAAGCTGTTGTATGTAAAACGCCCTCAAAAGATAAGGGGGAATTCCTTCTGTCTAGAAAAAAAAGATTCAGTTTCCAGAGAAGGAAAGCCTTCTTTACCATGAGAGCTGTGAATCTGTGGAATAGCCGTCCCAGGGGGCAGTCACAGAGGAACAGGTGAGAGCTTTAAGAAAGGCTTAGAAAACTAATTAAAACAAAATAAGATCTGTAGACATCTAGAAACAAAGTTAAAATTACTTGCATGCCTTACTTTCTTTCACATCTTATGCATACATGCCAATTCTCCTGGTATACGGTCTGCAAATGAGACAAGGCATGTGTAAATCCCACCCTAAAGTGGGCAGTTTTTAAGAATGATTGTGGGCATTCCTGGGCAGCATATAGGTATTTCCCTCCAGGATGTGGGCATTTCTGAGGAACTACTAAAAATCTCCAAGAATACTTATCCATAGGGTGGAAAGTGTGATATTATCCCTGCCGTTGGTTGATTAGATGTGAATGAAAGGGATGGAGATATGTCATATTCAACCAAATTAACTATGTATCTATGTAAGATGCATGGGAGAAATCCGAGAGTATGTTTCAGATTTCTGCTGTGTACTTTTTTGTTGTATTTTTCCAACTCTCAGAATGTATGTGTGCTAAAATGTTTATTAAAAGTATTGTCAAATACTTTATTAGGTATTTCTGGGTAGATAGAGGTGGGAGGTAATTTACCGTTTATCGGTTATAGATATACAGAGCACCTTCTCCTTTTGGGGGACCTCACATGTCCATGCATTTCACAGACAGCTTAAAGGGGCATTTTTACAGTAGAAAATGCTTGTTGGAAAATAGAAAATAAAAAGCATACTTGCCTCCTGGACACTTTTGTTCCGTCCCGGCAGTTGTCCTGGTGATTCTGGCAGTAGACTTGAACGATCATCATTCACATGACAGGTCAAGTCAATCACAGGTCGCAACATTCACACGTACGTGACCGCTGCTGTCTGTGATTAGCTGCACATGTCACGTGTATGATGAACATTCAGAGCTACTGCTGGAAGCACTGGGGTGGCTGCAGCGACGGAACATCAGCGTTCAATAGGTACTGTAAGTATGCTACTTGTCTTATATTTTCTATCAAGCTCCGACAGACTAACAAGCATTTCTACTATCGGAATACCACTTTAATCATTTAGGTGGAAACTGTACAACACTTTGTGCGACATGAATAGACGGGACTGCGCCAGATATCTGGCTTCTTTTCAGCCTGATATCAGGTGCAGCCCTGTTCATACATTTTTAAATCTCTCGCACGCCACTCCCGGGTGCATTATATAGTGCCTGTGGGGCCGTGGGGGAAGCGGGGCGCACTAGAACCGTGGCGAAGCTACATATTTGTAGCTTCGCTACGACATTTCTGGTTGCATTACAGTTGGAACAGGTATACCATTTTCAAAGAGGTATACCTGATCCCGAACTGTCGCCCGAGCATTAGAATGCGCCTGATTTATGACCCTCTGCATAGTGGGTTCATAAATCAGGCGCATTCTATGTCATTAATATGCGCATGAAATTTGCCTTGTTAACGCCAAATTTCATACATGTCGCCCTTTGTTTCTATTGTTGTAACACGGAAAGGACATGAGACATTTGCTTCTGGGTTCCCCTATAGATGACATCTGATAAATAGGGATACTCTGTAATCAGATTAGTGTTCAGGAACACTTGTAACACAAGAGGATTGGTCGAAGTGTATAACTCCTTAATTTTATGTGCATTTATGGACTCTTGGAAGACCTTCCTAGGAATTAAGATTTACTGTTAACAATATGAGTTCCAAAGCTAGCTATTATAAGTGTATATTAGATTAAATTCAGAGTTTTATATCATACAGCACTAACACTGAATAAATTCTGAACTTTGAGGACTCATGACTTGAACTCTATTGATAACAACTCTAACTACATGCACTTGAAAAACTTCTATAATATATATTAATATAGAAATGATGTATAATTTAAACTAATTAATAGAGTAAATATTTAATCATTTAATCATATGCATATATTCCTATTCTCGTTAGCAAGCTGTTAATCTTGTATAGTTCACATAACATAATATTAGTACATAAAATAACCTTAAGGAAATAGAGCATTTTAAAGCATAAATTTTAGGTAACCTAAGATATAAAGGGAGAGCTTGGAGACATACTGTATCAGTATCTTCATTAAAAGTTGCTGCAGGACTCATAAAATGAGCCTGTGAGTCCTGCAATACAAGTTAATAGCATTGTTCCATAAATATTAATACATACAGATACTATTTGGCATTAATATAGCTGCTATGGCAGAAAAGCATACGGGTGAAGTGAAACAGGACTCTTTGGGCTTCCTCTATGAGTCCTTGCAGAATTTAAATAGCAGATTATATAAATACTTGATTAAATTATAGAAAGTGATATGTCTCAAGAGCTTAGCATACCCACGCATATTCTGTGCTGCCCATAGAAGAAGTGGCATAGTAGATCTGGCAGAGGCAGATATTGCTCTGACAGTTGACTGCTTAGTTTAAATGGCCTATTAATTCCACTTAATTACAGTTAATTTGCAGTAAGTTGAATAGGAGAAAGTATTTGTGTCTTATAATATGTGTTTTTTGCAAAACATTTTTACATGTGTTATTTAATAGAGGATCTATGCAACATAGAGAATTAACATATGTTATAAGTCGCTACCTTGTAGCATAACTTTGCTTAAATGATGCAATTGTCAGATAAGTCTAATATAAAATATGCCATTGTTATAAAGTGTAAAATAGAAAAAAAACACTGATAACCGTGCAAATATAGCATCGATTTGTTGCAAGTGACACCTGTACACAGCTAACTATTCAGACCTATAGATGATTGTTGTATACTTGCATCTTTAATCAAAAAGGATATATTTATTATAAGCACTTACCCTCGAATCCTTGTATCAGATCTGTCACTCATTCCTCCTTAGGATAGAATAAAATGTTCTAATAGCCCACACTAGAAGAACATGAGGAGTCAGATTACAGAAAGCTGTCTGATTGGGTTTTGCAAGACTAGGGCTGGTAATGGACAGTGTTATTTGCTCCATGTGTGATGTAATAGATATAGTCATGCAAAATAGTATCTGTATTAATTAATATTTATGGAACAATACTATCCATTTGATCACATGTTTAGGACAACTAGTCTAAGTAACGTGCATAGATAAGAATTGAGAAACCTAATTGCCTTGCTTTTTAGGTTCATATTGCAGTTTCTCCTTGTAACAACCTAGAGCTTATGTACTACTTAACTATATTGTTGACATTTACTGGTGAGGTTTTGATGTGTTCTACCACTTATATTTTTCTCACCTTGACTGACATGTAAGCTGCGTAAATGTTTACTTTTCTCTTAATAAAAGCCTTTTGAATATGAAAAAAAAAAAAGAAATGAAAAATAAATGAATCTTAATTCAGATTCCAGACTATTTCCGTAAGGCTTTGTTCAGACATTGGTCTGAAACTCTGTGGTGTGGAAAATTCACGCTGTAGTTCACTGTGTGAACTCCAATGCAGACTGGCCATTCAAATGAATAGCCACTGGTTTGCACAAAAATTTTGACGAGGAAATCAACATGGAATTCGTGCGGAAATCCTTGTTAAAACCCGTTGTGTGAACGAAGCCTCAGGTGTTAAGTTAGGTGATATATGTGGGGACTAGGTATAGGTACCTGTGGCATAGAGAACACTCATCATCATCACTTCATTTTTCCCTCTGTTGAGGACTTAGGGCCATGGAGGACACTGCTACAACTTTTTTTCCCCTGCCATTTTCAGATGCTCCGTGTCCACATCATAGTTATAACAGCCACTGTACATTACTAGTTTGAGATACATATCTTCTCCTTATATAACAATGCTACTCCTAATCTCTGCCCTGGAAGTGTATTTGGTTTCATTATGCTTTTCAAAAACATATGAGGATCCCACTAGGGAAAACCAGATGAACTGACATGTCGCTGGTGAATGCTGTGGTAAGCATCCTGGATACGTTTGCCCTGCATTTTGAATATATTCAAAAAAGGATCATGGGCAATGAGCTAGGGCACTGCAATGCCACATATTGAATGCAGTGTTCCTCAAGTCACAACTGACTCACTGTGCCTTGCAATTTGAATGAGATTAATGCCAACCAGATATTCATCTGCCAACAGATTTTTTTGGGTGTTTGCCCCTTATCAGTGCCAAGTAGAATACTGGTTGGTTAGAAGAGAGGCTATTGAATTTTGATTGAATCACCAACAGTGTCACCAACAATGCAGTACTAAACCTTCACCCCATCTATGCTTCATGTTGGGAACCACACATGTAAAAACCATACACTCTCCCTATATGTGACTGGGTATATCTCAAACATCCTAATAAAAATGTATTGATTAACGAAAAAAAAACATACACTCACCTTTTTTTGTGCCTCCCAAAGGTTAGAAGCAAAAATCCCAAATTTTGACTCAGAGCAAAGTAGAGATTCCACTGGTCTAATTTCCATTTATTGTATTTCTTGGCCCAAGAAATTCTCTTATTACTCATTTGTAGCACTTTGATCATAAAGAACTTATTCTATTACATTTCAAACAATAAACCGTGTAAACATCAATAAAAAATTGAAAGAATGTAGGTGTCCTAAGACTAGTAGTGTTTTTGTATATATTATATTATATATATTTAATAATTATATTATATATATATATATACCGTATATATAATATATATAAAATATATATATATATATGTATATATATAAATATAATATATTATATATATATATAAAATTTTATATGCACAATTTGGAGGAAAACCATGTGTGTGGGGGAGAAAGTTGAGATAGTGTACTTGTGCATGATATTATATGTTCTCATCATGCACAAGTATATCTCAACACCACATCAACATAAAGTGGCTTCCAAAAGTATTCATGTCCCTTGAACTGTTCCTCAGTTTTAAATGTTACAGCCACAAACTTAAGTGTATTTTATGTTATTGAGCAACACAAAGTAGCATTTTTTTTTTTGAAGTGTAAAGAAAATGATACCTGTTTTTGCAAAACTTTGCACATCAAAAAAACTGAAAAGTTTGTCATGCATATGTATTCACCCCTGAGTCAATTTTTTGTAGGACTACCTTAAGCTGTAATGACAGCTGCAAGTCTGTTGGGGTATGTCTCTACCAGCTGTGTATATCTAGAGACTGGAATTTTTGCCCATTCTTCTTTGAAAAATTGCTGTAACTCAAAAGATTGGTTGCCAACGTTTGTGAACAGTAATTTTTTAGTCATGCCACATTTCTCAATGGGAATTGTATTGTAGCTTTGGCTGTATGTTCAGGGTCGTTGTCTTGCAGGTGAAACCACGCCCCAGCCTCAAGTCTTTTGCAGCCTTTAAAAGGTTTTCCTCCAGAATTGCCCTGTATTTAGCTCAAATCCATCTTCCCATCAACTCTAACCAGCTTTACAGTTCCTGCTGAAGAAAGCCTCCCCCTAGCATGATACTGCCGTCACGATGCTTCACACGGATGATGGTGTGTTCAGGGTGATGTGCAGTGTTGGCTTTCTTCCACACATAGCAATTGGCATTGAGGCCAAAAAGTTAAATGTTGGTCTCATCTGACCAGAACACCTTCCTCCACATGCTTCTGTGTCCCTTATATAGCTTTTTGAAAGCTGAAAATGGGACTTCTTATGGCTTGCTTTCAGTAGTGGCTTTCTTATTGCCACTTTTCCATAAAGACCAGGTTTGTGGAGTACACGACTCATAGTGGTCCTATGGACAGATCTCTGTAGCTCCTCCAGAGTGACCCTGGGCTTCTTGGCTGCTCCAGGTCTGCCTCCATCTCACACAAAATGCTCTCCATACTCCTGCTCTTGCTCCTCTATCACACAAACTGCTCCTCATGTTGTCTCTCTTGAAAGACTATCTTCCTATGCTTCCATCTCTTACAGACTGCTCCCACAACATTTTCAAAATACTCTGACCCAGTTGTCTAATCACCACAACTTGTCATTTGTGAAAGTCACCTTACACTTTCCATTTTTTCTGCTTCTAACACATTAGCTTCAAGAACAGTCTGTGCATTTGCTGCCTAATATATGCTATCACTTGACAGGTACAATCATCAGAAGATAATAAATGTCATTCACTTCACCTACTCATTTGTATGGCTGATCAGTGCATATTTATAGTCAGGGCTTAAATGAGACCCTCACCAGCTAACAGTCTAAACTCCCAAGGACCTATATTATTTACATATGAGCAATGTGGAGGGCTAATATTACATCACATTTTCTGCCACATACCAAAAGTTTTTTTTTAATGTTGAAGCTGCTCTTGTCTTGTTGTTGAAAGTGACTCTTAAGAGAGAGAACTGTCTGAAAAAATGCTCTTAGGGCATGCTTACATTAGGTGTGCCCTTACAACTGCAAAAGGCTATTAAATACCAGTACATTAAAGGTATATATTTAAATCTAAATGTTAACTTCCCTAAAGGATTATAAAAATCAATTAAAACATTTAAAATAGTTTATTACCTTAAGCTATCTTTATACAATACAAATCCCCAAAATAAAATAATAAGCACATTTCATATTGGCATGTCCAAAATAACTCAAAACATTAACATCATAATTTGGGATGATCATTGTGTTCCCCTAAAAAAGGCCTTGTTGCTTTTTCTGCATTTTTGTATATACTAATGTATGTGTACCATGCATGGCCTCTACATAAAGTACATCTCTTCCCAAAAAATGAAATTAAAAGGGTTATTTCATATGGCTGTTTCACAGAGCCTGCTCTTCACAGGCAGCTTTAGGCTCCCACTTCCTGTTTAGGCTGTGGGCGATTGTACATCAGTAACTGACATTTCAGTTCTGCTGTTCATGGCTGAGCCTGCTAGAGGGACATTAGTGATGAAAGGGTTTTAAGGGCGACATGTCCCATTAGGGCTGCACCATTTTTTTGGTGTATTTTGCGCCAAAAATCTGTTGATGTCCTATCCTCTATATAAATGATCTGTAGTACACCAAAACTAGGTGCATTATACACCAGACACGACACATTTGAATGCGCCTAAAGTCTTAGCATCAAATATGCTAGCAATTTTATGCTATGCATCTACATTATGCTATGTGCCTAGATTAGGTGCATCAATTATACTATGCAAGGTATACCACACACCAGATTTTTGAAAGGTATATTCATTCAGGAGCACTATACACTCATTTAATGCAACTTAAAATATGTTACCCTAAATGGTCTTTGATTTACCTTGCTGCTCAGGCAATAACTTTTTTTATCAGGGCATAAAGAAGCTTGTGCAATGATGGAAGAAGTGCATTGAAAAGCAAGGGGACGATGTTGAGTAATGATGGTATAGTAAGTTTTTATGTTTCTAAAGTTTTTAATTGTATTGTGGATAATCATCATATATAGTCACTAAATTAACAATGTGTAATATCCAAAGACAAGATAATTGTAGTGAGTCCAAACAATAAGGAACAGAAGAAGTACACCAGTAGTCAGTTAAAAAAAAATATAAAGCATATCAAAAGACAATGGGAAATATGTAGAGATGCAAAAGGTTCTCACTCCAAATGGTTTGTAGTCCATGTATCTGAGGTTGAACATTTTTGTATGCCGGATTCTAAGCACGGAGAAAGCCCGTGGATCCAGATGGGTCAAACAAACCAAGTAAAATGATGAATGTTCTCCGGCTCTATTGTCAAGAATAGAAATTTGCTTTTATTTAGAAAATTTTAAAATACATGTCAGCAATTATCTTAGACAATGGGACATTTCCTTCATCTGAGAAAAAAGGATTCAATCTCCAGATGGGAAAAACCTTCTTCACTATGTGAACTGTGAATCTGTGGAATAGCCTGTCTGAGGAGCTAGTCACAGCAGGAACTGTAGAGAGTTTCAAGAAAGGCTTAGATATCTACCTGAAACGAAAAAATATTAATAAGTATGTAGCCGTATAAATTTCTGTATCCAGTCTGATGGCAACTCTGGGATGTCTTCCTTGGAGCAGATTGGTTGTTGCCTTATGGATTTCAAGGGCTTCATTGGTAGGAGAAACTAAGCCTAAAAAAATCCTTATCTCCATCCCTTCACCCACATTTTCCCCACCCTTGGTTGAACTTGATGGAAATTTGTCTTTTTTCAACCGAACTTACTTACTATGTAACTATGTATCAATAAAATACACACCGCTAGGTTATTTGGCGAATGTATTGCAGGTGAATAAAGACAGGTACACAGTGTAGTGGAGGTTCAATGCAGGTACACTCCAGGAATGGGGGGGGTAATTGGGAGAACTATTCCTACCTAACTGTTTCTAACACAGTCCCTTAAAGCTTACCCTATGACTAAACCTAACATCAGAACCTCTATCCTGACGTAACCCTTATGCCTTTCCCTCAAATATATCCATATGCTTACAATTTACACTAATACAGCAAGTGGCTAAAGGACCCAGTTAGTCCCTGACAAAGCCCTTCAGAAACTAGACAAACTACAAATCTATAACTCTCTGAAAACTACAAAGTCTAAATCTATGTCAAACTGGACTCTGACTACAAACAACATACATCAGCCTAATACAACTAAATTGACAGTGGATAGGATAGAACAATCAAACACAGCAGACTAGAGAAGGTCTATGCTTCTATACTCTGCACAGTTCACCTTTCTTAGCTGAACTTTATAGAGATCTAATGAGCTTAGGTATGCAGCTAGGTCATGCAAGTATCCTGAGAAGTTGCCATGTAACCATTTCAAATAAACACAGACAACAAGACAGACATAATTCAGAAACTCCTGCAGACCTAATACAGGACAAAACCCCTTTCAGAGCTTAAACCAACAAAGTATTAACACTAAAGCTGGCCACTAGTGGACAGATGTCGTCCAGTACTCAATTGCAGCAGGAGTATCCAGCAATCAGATCTATATAGAGCAGGCTAACCTCTACAATGCTAGATGCGGAGGAAACAGGATGTTGGATTTTAACAGGGAAGTCTAGGAATGCAGCTGTGTATATAGAGTCTAACAAATATCTCCTAGAAGTCCATAACTTTAGTAGGAAAATTGTATTCACCACTTATAAAACAAAGCCTTTTTATTCATTCATAGAAACCATAACACTGTAATTATTCTCAATGTAAAGCATAATTTGTCGCTTATCCCAGCATACTGGGTTAACAGTCACACATTGCTTTTGAAGTTTGAAAATTAATAGGCAGTTTAGAATTTCTCAGGGAATTGTTCATCATCTTGAAGGGAGTAAATGCCTCTAAATGAGACAAGAAGCTCAATGTTCCTTGACATTGCCTTATGTTAACTATATGGCCATTTATTAAGCAATAACACAATTCAACATAAGCACAAATATCACTGAATTCCAGAAAGCTGAAACCATTCAGCAAAGGTTTTCTGGATCCATAACTGGTACATTTTTCAGTGACATCTATACATCTCCAAGGTACATCACATCATGTGGATATAAGCCGTATTAAGACAAGTATAGCAATGTTTTGTCCATATTTCCCCATCCATACATTGTAGTCTGACCAACTTCAATATTTCAGTTTGCTATCATGGAATCAAAATGTTCTTGTTCAATTGTAGAGTAGGCCACATGCTGCCTGCCAGAGCATTTCTGGCAGCCCACAGTGACTCATTAAGGGCTGTGGCCTATGGAAACCTGCCACAAAATGGGTGGCATCACCTGGTTTGGGACCCTTTTTATAGAAGTTTCAAACAATGAGAGTGGTCCCAGATTGTCGGAGGTCAAAGGCAGTCCAGGTCCCCAGGTTCTACAATGTTGTGCAGGTCTGTTATAGAGACTAAACACTTGTACAGACTTTTTCTTATTGCAGACCCACACATCAGAATTCCCTGACTGAAATGTCGGTAGTTTGCACCAAGCCTAATATGAATGGCATCACCCGGTTTGGGACCCTTTTTATAGAAGTTTCAAACAATGAGAGTGGTCCCAGATTGTCGGAGGTCAAAGGCAGTCCAGGTCCCCAGGTCCTACAATGTTGTGCAGGTCTGTTCTAGAGACTAAACACTTGTACAGACTTTTTCTTATTGCAGACCCACACATCAGAATTCCCTGACTGAAATGTCTGTAGTTTGCACCAAGCCTAATATGAATAAGATTTGAAAAGAGTGTGAAACTAAGTAAGAGAAATACATGGCATTCAGTCCATTTCAGAGCTTTTTCTAGTCCTATGGTAAGAGAATGTGGCAGAAAATGTGAAGCATGTGCCACCCATCTACACTGTGGCAACTGCCATGCCCTTTATATTTGTCTCCACATCCTCTTCAGCTCAAAAGAAAGAGATTTGCACTGATGTTGCCATGTTTAGCATACAGAGATTGCCAAAGATATCCAGACTGCAAAAAACATAAGAAAAATCCTAGATTCAGGCCGGTGATATGTAGAAAAGTGAGCAGGGCCCCCTAGGGATAGTATTGGCAGTACTTCTGTCAAAGGCCCTGATTAATGTTTTTTAAAAAGGGACCCACTGATACAGTGTAAGATAAGAATTGATTAAGGATGGGGGCCTAGAATATATATCTATATAGATCCCTAAAATTATTTATTTCAGCCCTAAAGCTATGGCCCCATTCACATTAAGTTTTGGACCACCATAGGTATCTGTTGGTATACCTTAAAAAATCATAGGAAACCAAAGATCAAATGTGGACATTTTTGGGGTACTCTTATACTATTTCCAGTCAGTACTGTATATGCTTTGTGTGCTAGTTACAAAAAATGTGATCTACCCTGCTTTGACACCCAGTAAAGTGTATACTGTGGAGAATAGACTAAGTTTGCTCACCGTGGTACACCCTTTTTGTAAGGTATCCCAACCATGACTGAGGCCAAAAACATAATGTGAAACCCACACAGTATATTAGAGAGAACTTTTTCTTATACCACAATTTAGCATTAAATATATAAGAACTAAAACAACCCTCTACTAGACAGTTTCAATCTTTTATTTGTTTAGTATTAAGACAACCCCAGTTGGGGACAGTAGAATGTTATTTATCAAACTATACAAAGTCTTTGAGTTTTAAATTCATTAATAAAATGAGAAGCAAATATTTTACTCTAAAGCAATTAAGGCAAAAGAGAACAAAAATAAGGCTACCAAGCAGGAGACTTTCTATTGACATACTCATATGAGGGCTTTTTTTCCCTGTGGGATGTGGTGTATGACTTAGGCTATGTCTACATTGCAGTGGACAAAAAATGACCAGAAAACCAAATACTAAAAACGTTCATAAACTGAGTTTTTTTTCCACTGCCTGTCAAAAGCAGCTGAAAAACGTCTGTTTTTTGGCACATTTAGCGTTTTTTGAACCTTTTTTTGAAGACATACACAGCAATGTAAAAAAAATGAAAAACGCTGAAAAAACATCCGTTTTTCTGTGCAGTGGAGACACAGCCATAGATTCTGCTATCAGAGGCTGACGGTCAATCACAGCCAACCTGACACATGTAATAGCAGGTAATGGGGGGACAGTCTAATAACACTAATAATTAATGGAACTCTCTTGGCACTTGTAATAAAATCGTTTGCACTATAATGGCACAGTGGTGGTATGTGGTTAGTGTCACTCTGTTATAGGTGTAAAACTTCAGGGGGGAGCTGCATTTCACATTATTTAGCTCATTGTGTAATATCTGAAATTTCCGTGCTGCAGGAGTTAGCAAAAATTTTTAGGAAAGCTGGCATGTGGATGAATCAGGAGAACAGAATGTAGGAGCAAGGCAATTTTTATTATTTACTGGCGCAAGAAAGGGAACAGTTAAAGACTGGAAGAAATGTGCCAGAGAACTGGGGAGCATAAGAAAAAACAAAATGCAATATGGACTATGTCCTCTGAAAGCCATTGAGTTCCTGCTTTCCATTTTTTTGCCTCAACAGTATCTTAAGGATATCCTGCTGTGGTTTGTCTCATACTTAGTTATCACTAATGATGAGCGATCACTAAACAAATCTAGATCGAGTCGATTTTAAAGAAAATCGTGTCGATTTTCAATCTCAATCAATCGTCGATTCCCATTAAAGTCAATGGAAGAAGATGATCAGGTTAATTTTTATACCGAAACAGGTGAGGAGAAGCTGGAATTACCATCCAGAACAGTAAACTGGATGCGTGGAACAACTTAGTGAAGACAATCTGGCTATATGAGTCACAGAAAAAAAATTCACATGCTAAAATAATTCATTCTTTTCAATGGCTAACTGAAAAGATGAGGACTGCGTAGCTATAGCCAGTACAGCAGTAACAGCTGCTACGGGGCCAATTTGACACATAAGAAGACATCGGTATTGGAAATGGCAAATGGTAACTGGCAGGAGTCCCCTATTACTTTTTGCACCAGGGACCAACAACTTGTCATATATGTGGTGGCAGCAAGAATGTCCCATCGGGGAACATAGAGGTTCAGCGGGCAGGGCCATAGTTATAGGGGGTGCAGTGGTAGCCAGGGTTGCCGTCAGTCATCTATTAACCGTTTCAGGACCCCATGCAGCTAAATCAAATGGGGCCCCCATCCATTACTAGTTCTTATTTTTAACATATCACTGGTCTCCTTTTTGATTAGGACCTCTGACAGGAGTACTGCCCTATTTCCACCCCTTTTACAGTAGCCTGACCCCAAAACCAGCAAAAATGACTCTATGGACACTCAAAATTTAATTTGCAAGAACAAATCAGTATTTCAAACAAGATTTTTGTGAAAAGGACATTGACTATTGCTGTCTTTTACAGCAGCATGACCCAAAACCAGCAAAAATGACTTTTGGACCTTCTATAAAATTTGCAAGAAGAAAACAGTTTTTTAAACAAGATTTTTTGAATAGGACTTTGATTATCGCTATCTTTTACAGCAGCATGACTCCAAAACCAGAAAAAACAGTGTTCTTAAATGCCTATACTTTGTAAGTGGCAAATAGGAGTAGAAATAGATTTTTTCTATGGAACATCTATGACATGGGGTGTTATGGAAAAAAATCTGTCACCAAATCAACAGTGTTCTTGCTTCAGTCCTTGTCATTTGCAGCTGCCAACAAGGACTATAGATAGAATTTTTGCCACGGAATATTTAACAAATGTGGTCATATGCGACAACCAACCAGAATTAGAAATTTAATTTTTTCTATGGAATAGCTATGGAATGGAGTGTTATGGAAAAACTCTGACACCAAATCAGCAGTGTCCATACCTTATCCCTTGTAATTTGTCCACAAGCTGCCAACCAAAACCAAGCTGACCTCCCCCCCCCCCAAAAAAAAAAAAAAAAAAACTGCAGCAAAGAACTTTTGGGCAATGCAAAGATGCAATATGCAGCTATATCTAAATCTCTGACTACTACTGTGTAGGATTGTCTACTCTTGCTGTACCCCAACCCTATCTAATCTATCTAGCAGTTTTTCCTTTTTTAAATCACTGGGAAATGGTGTGTCTGCCTGCTTTGAAAAAGGTAGTGCAGAGAGAACAATGTGTTCTGTTCCCAGTCTATAAGCGTAATGGTGTTCAGCAGGAAGTACAGTGACATAGATAAAACAGGGTCATGTGATTCTAGCAGCCAATGAGATCCTTACACCCCCACTGGTGACGTTCTTGAGCCCTGTGCTCTGCACTGATTGGCTGGCCGCCAAAAGTACAGGAAGCAGCGAAAATGGCGTGAGCACAAGTCTAGATCTCTATTTATGATCCGATTTTATGAAAAAAAAATCGGATCGAATCTAGATCGGGAAAACAACTTACACAATTTCATCTTTTCTCGGTTCATCTCTACTTATCACTGAAAATACAAGATATTGCATATCTATCACTGAGAAAGCAGGGTTAAAATTTTACTTTTAATTAAGTACACTTATGTGAATAGACAAATAGAAAATATATTTATACAACATGTAGCCTAAATTAAATAACCTTGGAGCAAATACAGTAGTGATGTTTGTCATAGGGTGCCAAAAAAGGAAAAGCATATAAATGCACAGTATAAAAAAGGAAGATCAATAGTAGGCTTTACTTACAATACCATTTGTTTATCTCAGTCCTTTATATAACGTCTTGATGTCTCCTCTAGTGATGAGCGAACCGTAAAAAGTTCAAGTTCAAGTCGAATTTCAAACTTAGAGACGTTCGGTTCGAAGTTCAAGTCGAACTCCATTAAAGTCAATGGGGGAAGATGTTCGGGTTAATTTTTATACCTATACAGGTGAGGAGAAGCTGTAATTACCACCCATAACAGTAAACTGGATACAGAGAACAGCTTAGTGAAGAAAATTTGACAGAAAAAAATTGAGAGGCTAAAATACTTCATTCCTGTCAATGGCTAACTGAAAACATGAGGAGGACAGCTTGCAAGCTGGGACGTAGCTATAGGAGGTGCAGCGGTAACAGCTGCTACGGGGCCTTGCACAAATAAGAAGACACTGGTATTGGAAATGGCACATTGTAACTGGCAGGATCCTCATTTCACTTCTTGCAACAGGGTCCAAGAACTTCAACTTACGCCTCTGCAGGCTGGACTAGATTAGACAGCAGTACCATTGGTGGCAATGAGAACATGGCAATGGGGATTCCGGTTCAACAAGATTAGGCGGCACTACCATTGGTGGAAGCAAAAAAAAGGCAACATGGAACATGGAGGTTCTGGTTCAACAAGATTAAGTAGCAGTACGATTGGTGGCAGCGAGAGCATGGCAACGGGGAACATGGAGGTTCCGGTTCGACAAGATTAGGCAGCAGTGCCACTGGTGGCAGCGAGAACATGGAAATGGGGAACATGGAGGTTCCGGTTCAACAAGATTAGGTGGCGGTACTATTTGTGGCAGCAAAAACATGACAATGGGGAACATCGGAGTTCAGGATAAAAGGACTTAGTACATTTGGTGGTAATACAGGTGGAGACATTTAAAAAAAAAGATTTGGAGGGCTTCAAGCAGGAGGAGTAAGAGGTGTGTGCAGTACACATCAAGGTCATACAGTTGTATATTTCAAAATAAATTCAGCCATAAGACTTGTCAATCTAGCTGTTGACAGCAGTAGAATACAGTTTGTAGAAGCAGCAGGCACAGGAACTACAGACATGATATGTAGTGTAGTTTAAAAGTGTACAGAGGGTACGGAAAGTATTCAGACCCCTTTAAATTTTTCACTGTTTCTTTCACTGCAGGCATTTGGTAAGATCCAAAAAGTTCATTCTTTGGCTCATTAATGTACACCCTGCACACTATCTTGATAGAAAAAAAAACAGAAATATAGATTTTTTTGTAAATTTATTCAACAAGAAAAACTGATATATCACATGGTCATAAGTATTTAGACCCTTTGCTCAGTATTGAGTAGAAGCACCCTTTTTGAGCTACTACAGCAATGAGTCTTCTTGGGAATGATGCAAAGTTTTTCACACCTGAATTTGTGGATCCTCTGCCATTCTTCCTGGCAGATCCTCTCCAGTTCCCTCAGGTTGGATGGTGAACATTGGTGGAGAGACAAGTTTCATGTCTCTCCAGAAATGCTCAATTGGGATTAGGTCAGGGCTATGGCTGGGCCAGTCAAGAACGGACACAGAGTTGTTTTAAAGCCACTGCTTTGTTATTTTAGCTGTGTGCTTAGGGTTATTGTCTTGTTGCAAGAAGAACCTTCGGCCCAGTCTGAGGTCGAAGGTTCTTAGGTGTTATCGATAATCGTACAGCTGAATTCCTAGTCAATCAACATCCCATTACTCCGGTATTTTATGTTCTACCCAAGATACATAAGGATCCTGTCAACCCACCGGGGAGACCCATAGTGGCCTCCACGGATTCAATTTTGTCACCCCTTACCATCCTCCTAGAGAAAATCATCACACCTATAGTAAGACAGACACCTTCAAATCTCCTGGATACAGGTGATTTACTAAAGAAAATCAAGGACATTTCCCCTGTGACTAAACCACACTATTTGGTTACTTGGGATGTAGTAAGTCTCTACACATCCATTGATCACTCAGCAGGTATCGCAGCAGTTAACACCTTCTTGGAACAACATGATTTTCAAGATGAGGCAAGACAATTCTGTACCGACATTTTAGCTCTAATTTTACACAATAACTTTTTCCTCTTCAGAGATCAATTTTTCATGCAGTGTAAGGGCACTGCTATGGGGAGCAATATGGCACCCCCTTATGCCAACATCTTTATGGCCATGTTCGAACAGGAATATGTATATACCCATCCTATTTTCCAAATCAACGCCAAGATTTGGCTTAGATTCATCGACGACATATTTTGTATCTGGACTGGTACACTATCATCCTTACTTGAATTTCATACATACATGAATTCAGTGCTTCCCGAATTACAGTTCACTATCCACCATGATACAGACTGTTTAAACTTCCTGGACACCATCATTATATCAGATACGGCTGGTAATTTAATATCTGATATATACACAAAACCCACTGATCGCAACAGTCTGTTGCATTACCATAGTAACCATGCCCCTAATACAAAAAAATCATTACCACAATCTCAATTTAAGCGAGTTCGACGAATTGTACAAAATCCAGACCTATTTACAACTAGGCTGGAAGAAATGTCCAAACGATTTAAAGAACGTGGATACCCCGCACAAATTTTGAAATATGACTCCTCTACTACGACTTTGACTAATGAACCTTCCGACACTAGAAATTCCAACTCTGCCCCATGCATCCCATTGATTCTGAAATATCACCCATTCACCCAAAAGGTCCAACAAATTATCCGGAAACATTGGACCATTTTGTCACGATCATATCCACAAATTGGGGACTTTCAGAATCCACCCCTTCAATGCCATAAAAGGGACAAAAACCTCAGAGACCACTTGGTAAGGGCGGACCTTGGTTCATCCCGAACAGTGACCCGACAAATGACTTTATCTACTCCCAAAAAAGGCACTTTTCCATGCCTCGGATGTGCCCAATGCTCATCGATAATCAAAGGGAGCCACTTCACCCATCCGCACACGGGACATAAACTTCCAGTTAAGGGCTTCTTTAGCTGTCGATCAAATTTCGTCATATATCTACTCAAATGCCCATGTGGACTCGCGTATGTGGGCCAGACTACCCAGACTATTAAGGACCGTGTATCTAAACACAAATCGACTATTAGATGTAAGGAGACCCTTCTACCCATTCCGGCACACTTCGCTGAATTAAAGCATCTTCCGGCACAATTTAGGTTCCAAGTGATAGAACAGGTCCCTTTACCCCGTCGGGGCGGCAATCGTGTCGCACTTCTCCTGAAACGAGAGAGATTCTGGATCCATACCCTAGGTACATTAGAACCTGGTGGTATGAATCGTGAATATGACATAAGGGTATGATTACCCCTATTGCCCTGTACAACAGTATAAGACATACAATTTCTGCATATGGGAATATATGCATACATATTGCAATTGTTTGATTATGATGTAATTGTTTATCATATATGCACGATTATATATGTATTGTATTATCTTACATAATTGACTCCCATCTAATAACAGGATGTCTCATGATATTTCCTTATTCTCCACAGATAAAATGACTATCTACGTAATCATGGTAACCTTTGTGCAGACTATTCTTCTAATTTCTTCCTCATTCTCCTCCCTATATATTTGCTCCTTACATTCTCTTCTGCCTTTTTCTGTCCCCTCCTTTTCCTTATCGCTTTGCTCTACAGCTTTTCCCATTTGTCCCTTCTGCTCCCCTTCTTCTTTGCTGTTTCCTGGTACCACACACAATGTGTGTACATTGCGGTTCAGCGCATGCGCTATAGCATTTTCCCTTACTGCCCTCACTCACTCACTTCCTGATCCTAGTGCGCAGCCGTGGGCGTCCCACGCATGCGCGGGTGGGTATAAAAGACGCGCTCGCGCTGTCAGGGATGCAGGCGGCTTACACTTATCTCCGGACGTCACGTCCTATTACCCCTCATCCCAGGTATGTTCCTACTTTCCCTGCATGCTTACTAGCCATCAGATAGGCCAGTCTGCTTATCCCATATGCGTTTCTAATATGCGCCCTTATTATTATCCCCCATAGAGAACGCCTATACTTAGGGCATTGCGCCCTCTGGACGCTTGTATCACCGCAATTACTCCTCTTGGTAAGCAATAGGCCCTGACTCTCTTTACCCTTTGTATGCCATATTAGTTGCCTCATTCACACTATCTACTCCTCTCCCAGCAGGCACTCCTGACATATATATCTTAATAGAAAACAACCACCTTTACCCTACCTCTACCAATCTTAGGTAAGACTTCACTTTTATGTTGTATCTAAATATTTTTCTCTCTCTACACCCTCTTCCTGTATCTAATCCAAGTTTACCATATAATCCCATCCCTATCCTATAACACCCTCATTCCTTACCCTCCTCTCCCACATACTTTCTTGCTTTTCTTCCTCTCCCCTTTCCAATTTCCCCCTTTACTTTGCTCTACAAACATACACACTATCCTCTCTTCTCCCTCTACCTGTATATACTATTCTTTTTTCTTCCCCCTTTTCATTTCTTCTTAAAGCATTACTACATGTACTGTTTATATCATGGTATCTCTCTATTCTTCACAGATGTCCTTGATAAAGGCTAAACAATGCCGAAACGTCGACCCCTACCTGACATCTAGATTCTATCTTTGTATGTAGAAATCCCATGTGAAAGCATTTATTGAGTATATGTAGTGATACGTCTGAATTTATTATTTTTGTGTTATGATCCTCACTATACGTTTGTAAATAAATTATCTATAATTAAGCTTACCTTAATGGTGTGCAGTGGATTTATCTTCTATAAGTAATTAGACCGCAGTGTCTTTTCCATTTTGCACCCAGACTCACAACAAACCCTTAGGTGTGCGTGACCTTACAATTGTTATTCTATGTTCTATTTTGGTCCTCGCACCCAAATATATTCCTAGAAATACTAATGATGTCCGAGACTTTTGCCTATACTAACATAGAAGCTGAGAGGATCATATCCAATTCAAATGTCTCTAGAGACTTCCTTCACATACCCCCCTCAGAATTAAGAACAAGAGACTATGAAAAGGAGTTGAGGAGGTATACAGCATATGAATTACATGCAGCAACCTTGACGGAGTACCACAAGGTACAGAGAATTCCCAGGGGCCTGCGTAGCCACCTTAAGCCCACAATTTTCTCAGACGATACAGAGTACTGTACCAAATTTAGAAATATACTCAATAAATGCTCATTTGATTTGATATTGTTAACTATAGAAACCTTACAGGACAAACTCACAGAATCTTCTAAGAAAATAGAAACAATAGAACAACTTTCCTCATCCATTTCTTCGGAAGAGTGGACCAAACTGAAGGAGAGAATCAACCATACTATCTCCGAATTCAAGACCATTAATGAGAAAAAGAAAAGGAGCAAATTTATAAGGGATACGGAGGACTACCTAAACGATACGGTCTATAGGTGGCAGGAAAGTTCGACTTCCTACGCCCGTTTTTCATTCAACCGTGCAAATCGTTACATTAACTCTTCTGGATCAGATAGTGATTTAACCTCCACTTCCTTAGGACAACCTTTTTTAGGGAGAGGACAGGGAAGACGACAAAGACAAAGACGTATCTATCACAACGACCGATACGCAGGGGGAGGAGGAGGACTACCACCATGAATTTTCACCCGATCACAGGTGAGTCAGCGTTAGTATTCAACATTTCTTCACGAAATCTTTCACCCTCTGAAATGTCTTTATTGAGTAACGGTCTATCCTTCTGCCCCCATGACGAACTTTGACACCTTTACCTTAGAAGAAGACCTATGTCGTTTCTTCCGCTCTGTCCGACTCAAAGTTAATTTCAATAATACTCCTAACTTTACCACCCTAACAAATAGTGACAGACCAGTCCCTATCTTCTCCATCGATAATTTGAATTTGAGACAAAAATCCAACTACAATCCCCCATCGCACTATCACCCGGTAGAAACATTCATCAACCTGGTAAAACAGGATTTGTCGGTACTGACCTCACAGATCTCTCAAGGTCAATATAACTATAAGTCTAACCTGACAACATCTGAACAACAAGCACTACATGATTTGTGCCACTCTCGTGACATAATAATTAAACCAGCGGACAAGGGGGGAGCTATCGTCGTTATGGACAGCACCATGTATATAAATGAGATCACACGACAACTTTCAGACAGAAGCACCTATAAACCCCTTGATAGAGACCCCACCCTCATTATCAAAAACCTTATAGAAAGCCTGATCCATCAGTACACTACATTAGGTGTTATCGATAATCGTACAGCTGAATCCTAGTCAATCAACATCCCATTACTCCGGTATTTTATGTTCTACCCAAGATACATAAGGATCCTGTCAACCCACCGGGGAGACCCATAGTGGCCTCCATGGATTCAATTTTGTCACCCCTTTCCATCCTCCTAGAGAAAATCCTCACACCTTTAGTAAGACAGACACCTTCATTTCTCCTGGATACAGGTGATTTCCTAAAGAAAATCAAGGACATTTCCCCTGTGACTAAACCACACTATTTGGTTACTTGGGATGTAGTAAGTCTCTACACATCCATTGATCACTCAGCAGGTATCGCAGCAGTTAACACCTTCTTGGAACAACATGATTTTCAAGATGAGGCAAGACAATTCTGTACCGACATTTTAGCTCTAATTTTACACAATAACTTTTTCCTTTTCAGAGATCAATTTTTGATGCAGTGTAAGGGCACTGCTATGGGGAGCAATATGGCACCCCCTTATGCCAACATCTTTATGGCCATGTTCGAACAGGAATATGTATATACCCATCCTATTTTCCAAATCAACGCCAAGATTTGGCTTAGATTCATCGACAACATATTTTGTATCTGGACTGGTACACTATCATCCTTAATTGAATTTCATACATACATGAATTCAGTGCTTCCCGAATTACAATTCACTATCCACCATGATACGGACCGTTTAAACTTCCTGGACACCATCATTATATCAGATACGGCTGGTAATTTAATATCTGATATATACACAAAACCCACTGATTGCAACAGACTGTTACATTACCATAGTAACCATGCCCCCTAATACAAAAAAATCATTACCACAATCTCAATTTAAGCGAGTTCGACGAATTGTACAAAATCCAGACCTATGTACAACTAGGCTGGAAGAAATGTCCAAACGTTTTAAAGAACGTGGATACCCTGCACAAATTTTGAAATATGACTCCTCTACTACGACTTTGACTAATGAACCTTCCGACACTAGAAATTCCAACTCTGCCCCATGCATTCCATTGATTCTGAAATATCACCCATTCACCCAAAAGGTCCAACAAATTATCCGGAAACATTGGACCATTTTTTCACGATCATATCCACAAATTGGGGACTTCAGAATCCACCCCTTCAATGCCATAAAAGGGACAAAAACCTCAGAGACCACTTGGTAAGGGCGGACCTTGGCTCATCCCGAACAGTGACCCGACAAATAACTTTATCTACTCCCAAAAAAGGCACTTTTCAATGCCTCGGATGTGCCCAATGCTCATCGATAATCAAAGGGAGCCACTTCACCCATCCGCACACGGGACATAAATTTCCAGTTAAGGGCTTCTTTAGCTGTCGATCAAATTTCGTCATATATCTACTCAAATGCCCATGTGGACTCGCGTACGTGGGCCAGACCACCCAGGCTATTAAGGACCGTGTATCTAAACACAAATCGACTATTAGATGTAAGGAGACCCTTCTACCCATTCCGGCACACTTCGCTGAATTAAAGCATCTACCGGCACAACTTAGGTTCCAAGTGATAGAACAGGTCCCTTTACCCCGTCGGGGCGGCAATCGTGTCGCACTTCTCCTGAAATGAGAGAGATTCTGGATCCATACCCTAGGTACATTAGAACCTGGAGGTATGAATCGTGAATATGACATAAGGGTATGATTACCCCTATTGCCCTGAACAACAGTATAAGACATACAATTTCTGCATATGGGAATATATGCATACATATTGCAATTGTTTGATTATGATGTAATTGTTTATCATATATGCACGATTATATATGTATTGTATCATCTTACATAATTGACTCCCATTTAATAACAGGATGTCTCATGATATTTCCTTATTCTCCACAGATAAAATTACTATCTACGTATTCATGGTAACCTTTGTGCAGACTATTCTTCTAATTTCTGCCTCATTCTCCTCCCTATATATTTTCTCCGTACATTCTCTTCTGCCTTGTTCTGTCCCCTCCTTTTCCTTATCGCTTTGCTCTACAGCTTTTCCCATTTGTCCCTTCTGCTCCCCTTCTTCTTTGCTGTTTCCTGGTACCACACACATTGTGTGTACATTGCGGTTCGGCGCATGCGCTATAGCATTTTCCCTTACTGCCCTCACTCACTCACTTCCTGATTCTAGTGCGCAGCCGCGGGCGTCCCGCGCATGCGCGGGTGGGTATAAAAGACGCGCTCGCGCTGTCAGGGATGCTGGCGGCTTACACTTATCTCCGGACGTCACGTCCTATTACCCCTCATCCCAGGTATGTTCCTACTTTCCCTGCATGCTTACTAGCCATCAGATAGGCCAGTCTGCTTATCCCATATGCGTTTCTAACATGCACCCTTATTATTATCCCCCATAGAGAACGCCTATACTTAGGGCATTGCGCCCTCTGGACCCTTGTATCACCGCAATTACTCCTCTTGGTAAGCAATAGGCCCTGACTCTCTTTACCCTTTGTATGCCATATTAGTTGCCTCATTCACACTATCTACTCCTCTCCCAGCAGGCACTCCTGACATATATATCTTAATAGAAAACAACCACCTTTACCCTACCTCTACCGATCTTAGGTAAGACTTCACTTTTATGTTGTATCTAAATATTTTTCTCTCTCTACACCCTCTTCCTGTATCTAATCCAAGTTTACCATATAATCCCATCCCTATCCTATAACACCCTCATTCCCTTACCCTCCTCTCCCACATTCTTTCTTGCTTTTCTTTCCTCTCCCCTTTCCAATTTCCCCCTTTACTTTGCTCTACAAACATACATACTATCCTCTCTTCTCCCTCTATCCTGTATATACTATTCTTTTTTCTTCCCCCTTTTCATTTCTTCTTAAAGCATTACTACATGTACTGTTTATATCATGGTATCTCTCTATTCTTCACAGATGTCCTTGATAAAGGCTAAACAATGCCGAAACGTCGACCCCTACCTGACATCTAGATTCTATCTTTGTATGTAGAAATCCCATGTGAAAGCATTTATTGAGTATATGTAGTGATACGTCTGAATTTATTATTTTTGTGTTATGATCCTCACTATACGTTTGTAAATAAATTATCTATAATTAAGCTTACCTTAATGGTGTGCAGTGGATTTATCTTCTATAAGTAATTAGACCGCAGTGTCTTTTCCATTTTGCACCCAGACTCACAACAAACCCTTAGGTGTGCGTGACCTTACAATTGTTATTCTGAGGTCCAGTGTTGGCCAGGACCCATCACCAGAGGCACTGTCATCCAACAAACTCACCCAGTGAGCAGTCAAAGTGCTGGAGATATTTTCTGCAACATGGTGGGCTAGGGCAGGGACAGCTTTTCTGGCAAAGAAATGCCTGCTCAGCATCTGATATTGGGGGCATGTCAGAGCCATGACGTGGTGGAACTCGTCTGTGTCCACCAAAGGCAACATTTCCAAGGTCAACAGCCTGGCAATGCCGACATTCAGGCTTTTGACTTTGGGATGGTTAGGGTGAAAGTATTTCTTATGCTCCCGTACCTGGTACACAGAAGGCTGGCTGCTGGACTGGCTGCTGCATGGCGTGCAAGTCACACTGGTGGAAGGGGCAGGTTTAGGCTGTTTTGTTGGTGGAAATTGGCCGAAAGTATCTGGGACTGGGGATAGGGCTTGCTCATGCTGCTCCAGCACATCGGCAGCAGAGGACCGCTTGGGTTTGGAAGTGGCGGAGGAAGAGGAGGCAGAAGATGTCATGGTGGTTGGAAGCCCAGAACCTTTGTGGCCTTTTTTCTCCAAGTGACTCTTCCACAGCAATTCATGCTACATGCATGTGCCTGTCCATGCTTGTGGTGCTTAAAATCTTTATATTCTTTCCTCTACTGACGCGTTGAATCTGAGGCTCGATCGAAAAAGGCCCAGGCTTCCCAGGTCCTGGACTTCTTCGACTGTGAAAACCTAGTACCGGTGTTCCTGTTGCCACCACTGACCATGGCTGGAAGAGTAATGTCAGCGGACTTGTGCGACTGCCCTCTCCTTTTCTGAGGCCGGACCCGCACTGACACTACCCCATCCTCCTCCTCCTCCACTGATGATGTGCTCGCCAGTTGCCACTGAAAAGACCACATTGGATCCGCAATGTCATATCATCATCACAGGTGATTTTCTGTTCCTGACTACATCTACATCCTCAAGCTGCGGGCTAGAAGCCACAGGCACTGCGAGGCATTGCTGACCTCTCGGTATTTCTGCCGACGGACCAGCTTCTTTCTCCTCCTCTGAGGGCATCAGAGATTGGGCATCAGAGCAGACAAAATCAAACTCTTTTGCCTCTTGATCTTTTGAAATGCTTTCTGACCCCAGCCGCATTGTGTTATCAAAGAACTCTTCAGAATATGGATTATCTGGAGTGGTCTATACGTGTTTGCTTCAGGTTGGACTGATGATGATGATGACATCTGTGGCCGTGACTGAGAGGAAGAGGAGGTAAAGCCGCTGAATGCAGGTTGTGTTAACCACTAAAGAACAGGTTGGCAACGCTCTTCATTATCGAGACTCACAGGAAACCGACCAAGCGATGACAGGCCTGATGGTCCTGCGACTAAAGATGTGCTCACTTGTGTGTTGTACGGAGCACTGGAAGAAGTGCCTTGTCTCGTACCTTTAGCTCCACGTCCTACGCCCCTCCTTGCTTGCTTACCACCTCTAGTTCTCTCCATGTTCAAAAGTTGAATATTAAAAAGCTAAAGATTTGGTAACAGTGTCTTATGTAATAGCTGTACCCCCAAAACTGCAAAAATGAAATTATGGGCACCAAGCAACCACTATTTAAAATAGACTTCTTTCTATAGGAGATTTGTTAACGGTGTCTTAAGCAATAGCTGTACCCCCAAAACTACAAAAATGAAGTTATGGGCACTCAATAAAATTTTCACAAAGCAACCACTATTTGAAATAGATTTCTTTCTATAGGAGATTAGTTAACAGTGTCTTATACAATGGTTATAACCACAAAACTGCAAAAATGAACTTTTAGCCACTCAATAAAATTTGCACCAAGTAGCCACTATTTGAAATAGATTCCTTTCTACAGGAGATTTGTTAACGGTATCTGATGCAATAGCTGTACCACCAAAACGGCAAAATTGAAGTTATGGGCACTCAATAAAATTTTCACCAAGCAACCATTATTTGAAATAGATTTATTTCTATAGAAGATTTGATAACAGTGTCTAATGCAATAGCTGTACCCCCAAAACTGCAAAAATGAAGTTATGGGCACTTTATCACCACCACATAGTGACTAAATAATACACCATACCATTACTGAAAATAAACCATTATATTAAAACCAATATTACCGGCATACAGTGACCATACAGAGATGGATACCAATTGTGCACAGGCTCTGCAGACATATAAGTGATTACATTAAAGTTATATCCAGGGACTTACAGGAGATGTCTCTGAAGAGCTGTTCTCTTTCTCCTTTCTCGTCTCCATCTGTCCCAGACTGCCAGGACTACTCACTGTAGAATTTACAAAACAAACATCTTAGACCTCACTTTATCAGCACTTCTCTACCAATTCTTATCTCTGTACAATCTCCCCATCTACAGTGGGGAAAAAAAAAAAAGTATTTAGTCAGCCTCCAATTGTGCAAGTTCTCCCATTTAAAAAGATTAGAGGCCTGTAATTGACATCATAGATAGACCTCAACTATGAGAGACAAAATGAGAAAGCAAATCCAGAAAATCACATCTTTTTAAGTGGGAGAACTTGCACAATTGGTGACTCACTAAATACTTTTTTCCCCACTATATAGGGACCCAAAATAGTAATAATTATACCTTTGTGCCTCAAACAGTAAAAGTGTCCCCAAACCACTATGGGGCTCCCATTTGTGCACCAAGTTTTAGTAAGTAATTGATACAGAGACATTCCTGGAAAAGAAAATTATGTTCGTTAGTATGATTATCAATGTCCGCTCTAATAGGGCTCTCTTCTTCTACAACTTCATGTTGATCCTTATCCTCAGGGCCAATTCCCAAAACATGGTTCTTCACTGTAAGATCCCTGGCAAACTTGTTAACATCTTTAACCCCTTAACAACCTTGGGCGTATCCATACGTCCAGGTCGTTTGGGGGTTAACGCATCTGGACATATGGATACGTCCTGAGGATCGCGCGAACTCTAAAGCAGAGTTCGCGCGATCGGCGCGGGTTGTCAGCTGTATATTACAGCTGACATCCCGCAGTGTGGGGGGGGCCGGTTAATCCCTTAATTATTGCGACGATCGGGTCGCAATAACTAAGGGAGACACAGGAGGAGATCGCTCCTCCTGCGTCTCTGTCGGCGGCAGCAGCGCACGGATCGCCCGATCCGTGCAGCTCCTGCCTTCCTACAGACAGCACGGAAGGCAGAGAATGCCTTCCGGGTTGTCTGTGACGTCACGATGCCCGGCCGTGCCCTGTGGGCATGTCCCGGCATCGTGACTGACAGTTACCATAGGAACCAGTCATAGCAACAAGCTATGTACTGATTCCTATTGAATGAGAGATCTAAAGATCTCTCATTCAAATCCCCTATGGGGAAATGTAAAAAAATAACGTGAAAAAGTGAAAAAAAGTAAAAAAAAGTGAAAAACAAGTAAAACACAAACACGAAAAATAAAATAAAAATACGTACATCGCCCTTTTCCCCTTTACAAACGCCAATCGCCCCAAAAAAGATCAAAAATAAATAAAGTACCCATATTTGGTATCGCCGCATGCGTAACGACCTGCCCTATAAATCTGTCATGTTAATTAACCCGTACGGTGAACGCCGTAAAAAACAAAACAAAAAAACAATCACAGAATTAAGATTATTGTTCATCCCGCAGCACATAAAATGGAATAAAAAGCGATCAAAAACTCCAAAAAAGCCAAAGTTGTACCAATTAAAACGTCAGTTCATCCCGCAAAAAAAAGTCCTTATACAGCTCTGTATACGGAAAAATAAAAAATGTATAGCTCTCAGAAGATAGCGATGCATAAATATTGTTTTACACACTAAAAACACTTTTCTTTTTTTTTTAAAGTGCTTCAACTAGAGATGGGCGAATTTCTCAAAAATTCAATTCGGTCACTTTGCCGAATTTTCCGACAAAATTTGTTTCGTTCCGAATTACTTTGGCACGAATCGCGTTAAAAAGCAGCTATTTCCAGGCTGCACAGAGCCTGCAGGGTGCTGTAGAACGTTGTGCCATGCTTAAATATGCAGAGAGAGCTTGGTTTGGTCTTCATACAATGTTGTGTTTTAGTATGACACGCAGATGACTGCCGCCGCTCTTAGAATCGCTTCACTATAAAATTCCCTGGGCACTTAAGAGGGCAAAACTGACCAAAAAACTCAAGCGGGAATGTAGCCTGATAAAGTCATGCCAGCGAAAGCTGGAAAAAAACAAGCTGAGAGCTCAGGTGGCAACATTAGTGACAGAGTGTGGAGGTGACGGCGGCAGCCACAGCAGCATGAGGTCAGGCAGTGGCACAATGACATTCTGGAGGTGGAAAAACACGAGGAAGCCACAGAGTGGCACAATGAAAGGGGAGCGGAAAAGGGGCACCGGGGGGGCACAGTAGAGGTCAGGCAGTGGCACAAGACTTCTGGAGGCAGCAAAACAGTTTAAAAAAATTAAGGGGGGGCCACAAAAGTGGGGGGCACCAATGGGGCCAAAAACAAAATTTTGGTGGAGGGGGGGCACGACAGCAGCAAACCCTGAAAAAAAAGGGAGGGTTGGCACAATGACTTCTGGAGGCGGCAAAACGTATTAGGCCACAGATGGGACAACACCAAAAGTGGTTGGGGGTCCACGGCGGCAGCAGTATGAGAACAGGGGAGTGGCACAATGACATTTTGGAGGCGGCTAAACAGTATTAGGCCACAAGTTTGGCACCCAAACACACAGTTGGAGGTTTACGGGGGCAGCAAATATTTAATCAAAGGGTGGCCCCAATGAAAATTTTCCTTGAGGCGCCTTAAAAACAGTATTAAAGGGGCCAAAAAGGGGGTGGCACAATTCCACCCCAGTTTGGAGGGGTGTTCACGGCGGCAGCAGTAATGAATCAGGCAGGCCTTTCACAATGAAAAAATTTATTAGGGGCCCGGGGCCAAAAACAGGGGAGGAAGCCACAAGAAATGGCACAAATACTGGGGGGGGAAAACCCAAAGGGTAAAAGGGCACGGCGGCAGCAGCATGAAAATCAGGGGATTTGGGACAATTAAAACAGGTTAGGGCACGGCCCGGAAATCCCCCGCCCCAAGCAATAAAAGGGGGCCAAAAAAAAACAGGTGTCCCCAAAAGGAAAAAACAAGGTGTGGATGGGGGGCCAACCCAACAGGGACCAAAAAACCAAGGCAGGGAGTTCCCGCATGAGGGGCAAATTAAAAAAAGTGGGGGCCCCAAAAGGACAAAAAGTTGGTAAAAGGTTTGGGTTGGGGGAAATTTCCAGTCCCTGGTAAAGAAAGGTGGTTTGGCAATGGAGAAACTGTCAGCAGATTTTGGGGGCAACAGGGGGGTGGGGGGCATCAGAATAGTTGGGTGAGGCAGGTTTGTTTGAACCCCCGACTGACGCCAAAAGGGATTTGGGGTGTGGAAAACCGGCCGATCCCACCGGGCCGATTCCAAACTTTGACAAAAAGGGCCATCTTCCACATTTCCCGGGACAAAATGGGGGTTCCCCCTTGGGGGAAAAAGGGTGGCCCCCCCCGCACTGAAACAGCCGCTCTGATGCCAAAACTACGGCCGGGCGGACATCTTCTCCCCCCTTTCAAACTTGGCAAGGGCGGCCTACACCCAGTTTGGGTGCCCAGTAGTCCAGCGGATCTTCTAACTAGGTGGCAAAGTGCTTCCAATAGGCCACAACCTTTTGGGTTTAGGGACTGCTCCAGGTCCTGCTCTTTCTCCCAAGTCCCCCCACTAAGGCCCTTTAAGGAAGCTCTCATCATGACTCCAGACTTGGGTTTCTTTCTGGGTGGAGCGGTTTCTGCTCCTTAACCCCCCCCCCCCTTTCCCCCCGCGGGGCCCCGGCAGTAATATTTAGCGGGTGGGAACCCCCCGGGGCCGACCCGTCAAGGAGGGACGATGCCGCACATAGGCAGTGGCCCAACTGATTACGGAGGGTTTTCCCCATAGGGATTGAGTTTGTCTTCCCCCGCAATAGCTGGGAAAAAAAGGGTCCCATTTTTGGGCCGGTAGTGAGGGGGCCAATAGGGTGGGGAGCCAGAAGCCATCCCCTTTCCGGGTGCTGACTATTCGGCTTTCAAAAAACCAGGGAAATAAGCATTTCTGTGGGGCCCCTGCACAAGTGACTCCGAGGGGGCTCCCTGCCTTTCCCTTTCCCCCTGTATACTGCCAAAGGGCTTTGGGGGGTCCCTCTACCCTCATCCTTTTCCCCCAAAATTTCCCTCCACCTCCTCCCCGCTGCTCCCCCGCGTCCTCCTCTCTTTTCACCTTTTAGAAAAAACCACCATTTCACCAACAAAGCTTCTGGCCCCCCAATGTCCTCCTCCTCCATTTCAGGGCCCCCACCGGGACCGCCTGGGGGGCCCCCAGATTGTAGTTGCTAAAATCTCCAGTCCCCTGCCAAGAAAAAGATTTTTTAGCATCTGTTCCAAGGGGGCATGAAGCATGGAATGACGTTTTTCATCCTGGGGGCCTGGCGAAAAGACAAATCCCTTTCCCTTTCCCCGAAGGGGCCCCAAAAAACGGGGATTGGGTCACGCAAAGAGCTGCCACTGGCCCGACATCAAAGTTACACAAGGGGGGTTTCTTCTGTCTCCTTGGGTCATCAAAAAATCGTTAATAAAGGGCCTTTTTCGGTTCTTTCAGTTTGGTCCCCAAAATGTGCAGGCTGGGAATTTCCCCGGGGGGAAACATCGCATATCAAGTGTGGGTTTGGGGGGGCCCTTCTGGGGCCCCTGCAACCGAGGGGGGTGTTTCCCTTTTTTTTGTACGAATGGATAAAGTGCAAAGCACAGTTTCCTTGGGCATTTTCAGAAGTTCTGAAGATCGTTGGGAAGACTTTAGGAACCTTTTCACAACCCCGATTGAACACGTGCGCCATGCAGGGCGCATGGACCCTCCCTCCTTTGGGGGCAGCGCGGACACCATTTTCCCCCCCCAATTTTCCGTCACCATGGTTTTTTATTTGCAGTTTCCCCGGGGAAAGCCACACAAACGATTTTTTTTTCTGCATGACCGGAGCAGTTCCTCCCCTGTGGGGACTTCGTTCGCCCGGGGGCAAGGCCCCGGAAAAGAAAACTGGGGGACACCCCCCTGGCCCTACACATTTTTATGATGGGGCATACTTTTGGAGGGGTGAGATGGTGGTGGTGGTGGAAGGGGGAGGAGGGGTCAATTGGGGGCCAAAGGGGCAGCAGGGTTTTAAAAAACGGTTGGGGGAAAAGCGGCGTCTCCTGTCCCCAAGGGTTTTTTGGTGGGGCCTTGGGGTGGAAGCACATTCCAAACCCCCTTTGGGGTGTAAAAAAGGGCAAGTACTGGCCCTGACCTTGTTAAAAGCTCCAGACGTCTGGGGGCCTGCCGTGCACCTTGGAACAAACCGAAAAGCTCAAGAATGACCCAAACCTTTTTTTCTACAAAATTTATGAAGTGCGGGAAATTCCTTTTTTGGAAAAAAAATTACGGGTTGGAACTCCCCCTCCGGCTCGGCACAAGCCATTAGTTCTCCGAATGGTGCAGAGTCCCCCCATTTGGAAAAGGGGGGGACGCAGTACCAACAATTGGACAAGGGGCAGGTCAGCTGCCCCACCTTAAGGGTGGTTTTGGGGCCCAAAAGTTGTCCCCTTTGAATCGCCTCGCGAACGACTTTCTGGGGGCCATGAAATAGCGGGGGAGCAAGGACATCTGGGAAACCCGGGGGAAAGATTCAAAAAGAAACACTCCCGTTGCAAAAGTGGTGGAAAACCCTTTATGGCTGCAAGGCTTTTCGTGCCACTGGGGCGCTGCGTGCTGCTGTTGCTGCGGCGGCAGGAGGACCCCCCACATCTGAGCCACGTTTTTTTCCCCCCAGGGCCAAACCGGAAGGGGGGCGCTGCAAAGTGTTTTACTGCAGGGCCTTTGGGGCCAACGTTTTGCTCCCCTGGCCCGCTTTCACCCCTTTTTGCCCAAAATCCCCCATAAACCCATAGTCGGGCCCCCCGGGTCTTAGCAAAAAAACTCCACACCGCCGAGTAAAAACGGATTTTTTCCCCAATGCTCCGCACTGGGGTTACGACTGCCGCCCGCTGCCCTCTCTTACCCCCCTTTTTCTGCTACTTTTTCTTGGACCCCGAAGCGGGTTTTTTTTCCCGTGGCCCCCTTGGCTCCCACCCCACAAATGCCGCTATCCTGAGACCAAAGGGGCCAAAAACCCACTTTCGGCTGCGCTGCTGCCCGAACGTGCAAGCTTCCTCCTGACGATGATGAAGCCCTTCCTCACCCCCGGGTCCCAAGTTCGGCGGCAAAATCAACATCTATTTGTTTTTCATCGTCCCCGGGGTGTCCCCCATCACCGGTCTTGGTAAAACCCGGAACCCCCTCACAACAAGAACCCTCCCCTGCCCCTCTCCAAAATCTAAAATTTGCCGCCTACTGCAAAAAAGCAGGGGGGATATTGGGCCCCCTTTCTTCGCTCCAATAGCTGCTGACTGCCCTCCTCAAAATTTTTTCATCCCCGCTATATTTGGGCCCCTGAGCCCCGACCACATATAGATCCCCTGGCTGAGGGAAAACCCAAAGGACAGAGGCGGCTGAGGGACCGGGAGGGCCGCTGACCCGCTCCCGGGGCCAAAGCCCCAAATAATGGTTTTGGGCGAGGTTCCCACCGACTCTTTTTTTGGGGGGTCAGAAGTCATCTGGGAGGGAAAAGGATGACCTAATCAACCAATCAAAACCCTTTGGGGTTTTCAAAAAACACACGGGGCCGCCCAGAAACCAAAACGGCAGTTGGGCCTCAAACCCAGTTACCCCGCGCGACGTCCCCTTGCTGTGGGTGCGACCTGGGCCTGTTCCAGGAATGTTTGGCCACGCCACTCGCGGCAGAGCCCCACCACCTCCGTCTGACAAACGGTTTTTTCTAAAAAGTAAAAAAACGTTTTTGGGTTATGAATTCCCGTAAAATGATAAATATACACCCCTGTTTTTGACTCCAAAAGAAAACCCCGTAACAAAAAATTTTGGGGGGAAACCCCTTTGGGAAAAAATTGCGCTCCACAAAAAAGGGCCTTTAAAAAAATTTTCTTGTAAGTGTCGTTTAAAAAAAACTGTGTGTTTTTCTAAAAGTAAAAGCACAAACAGGGGTTAATTTCCCTTTGGGCATGAATTAGGCTAAGGAAAAAAGAAAAATTTTTGGCGTTGAAAAAAAACGGTTTTTTTTTTTGGGCAGCACACCAGAAAACAACGCTTTAAATTTAACCCCCGGAATTTTAAAAATTGGGGCCAAAAATTGAGCCCCACAAATAAGCTTTTGTAGCGTTTAAATTTTCGTGTTTTTTTACGCCACCCAACAAGAGATTTCAGTTGTAATTAAAACCTTTGCTTGTGAATTTGGGAAAAGGGGAAAAATTTTTTATAAATTTTGGCTTAAAAAAACGTTTAATTTTTGTCCGCACACCACAAAAACAACGCTTTTAAATTAAAACCCCGGATTAAATTTGCGGGCCCAAAAAATTGAGCCGCACAAACTAATTTGCTTTTAGCAGTTACAAATTTCCCTGTTTTCTACGCCACACAACAAGGGGATACAGTTGTAATTAACCTTTGCTTGTGAATTAGGGTACAAAAAAAAAGGAAAAAATTTTTTAAAAAAAAAATTAATTATGTGGCCGTTAAAAAAGTAACTTTTTAAAATTTCTTGGGGTTTTTAGCCCCCCAAAAAACAAAAAGCAAAAAGCCTTAAATTTTTAAAAATTTTTTAAAACCCCCAAGGAATTTTGGGGAAAAATTTCGCCAAAAAAATTTTAGCCCCCCCAAAATTGTAGCTTTGTAGCGTTTTTTACAATTGCGTGTTTTTTTTTCCCCCACACAACAAGAGATAAGGGGTTTTAAAATTTAAACCCTTTTCTTTTTTAATTTGGCCCAACAGGGAAAAAATTTTTATATTTTGGCGTTGAAAAAAAAAGGTTCTTTGGGGGCAAACACAAACCCGCAAAAAAAACCTTTAAATTTAACCCCCCCGGATTTTAAATTGCCAATAGAAATTTAGTCCAAAAATGAAGGGTTTTTTGTATTTTTAAAAAAAGCGTTTCTTTAAATGAATAAAAAACAGGAACGGGGTTAAATCCCACTTTGGGATTTGAATGAAAAGCAGGGGCCCGTTGGGGCCCCACACGGGGTTTTGATCCAATACCCCAAAAAATTTGAAATAGAACATTAAGAGAACAGCTCTGAGACAAGCTGAGACACCCCAAAATCGCTATATAAAAAAACAATTTTTTCAGTAAAAAGCTATCACCGGGCAGCAACCTTTTCCCCGATGGGGCACATTAGAGGAGGTTTTTGAGCTCCCCGTCGGGGGCCCGGAACTTTTATAGGGGCGGGGACGTCACAGAAACCCCCGGGGCCCCTGAATTTTTCTTTTACCTCTTCACAAGTCATGCAGGCTATGCCCTTTTTCCCCCAAGTGCTTTTTCCCCATTGCCCTTGGGGGACCATTTTTTCAATCAAAAGCACACTTCCTTTTACCCCCCAAATACCCCCAAAGTTTGACTTCTTTCCGAACCCAAATTTCCTGAAATTCTAAACGTATTCCACTTCGTTAAATCGATTGCCCCCCTTTGCTTCAACATAGAAAAAAAACTATAAAAAAGGATATCCCATAATCGTCGCCCCAAAAGGGTAAATTAAACTTATCAACTTATCCGGATACTGCACTGGGGCCCCTGTTAAAAAAAAAAAATTAAAAACACTATCGATGGCCTCCAAAAAATGGATTTAAAAAAGCGATAAAAAAACCCTTGCCCCCCCCAAAAAATATCTAATAAAAAATGACAATCATCTCGCAAAAAACAAGTCCCTACACGCTCCAAGCACAGAAAAATCAAAAAATTTTATGGCCTCAGACTAGGGCGAGGGAAAAAACGTTTTTTCCCTGGTTGAATAAAAGGTTTTTATTGTATAAAAGCAGTAAAACAAAAAAAAATTAAAAATTGGTATCGGGAAAATCTATTGATGTGATAAAGTACCATGCATATATCCCGACAGGGGCCCGCTAAAAAAAAAAAAATAAAAAAAACTCCCAAGATTTGCGTTTTTTGTTCAAAACATTCAAAAAAACCTTAAAAATAGCTATATGCACCGCAAAGGGTTGCAATAAAAATTTAACTCTTTCCCGAAAAAAACAAGCCCATCCCCGCTTCCCAAACAGCAAAATAAAAAAGTTATGGCTGTCAAATGGGGAAAATAAAAAACCAAATTTTTTTTAGAGTATTTCTACTGGTAAAGTAAAAAAAACAGAAAAAACTAATAAAATTTAATCATTTTAATTTGTACCGCCCCCCCGAAAAATTACACTCTTTTTCATGCATGGGGCGAATGCTGTAAAAATTGAAACTCAAAAAACAAAACCAATTGCGTTTTTCCCCCCATTTTCTTGCCCCAAAGCTAAAAAAAAAAACCATGGAACACCTGGTGCCCAAAAAGCAGAAACATCCCCGATGAATCCTGATGGGTGTTGAATCCAAAATGGGGCGATTTTTGGAAAGGGTTTCCCCTGTTTGCTTTTTGGGGGCTTTGCAAAGGACATGGCCCCCCCAAAAATCTGTGTTCCAAAAGCCAAATAGGCCCCCCCCTCCCTTTACGCCCTGCCATCCCAAACGCAGTTTTTCACCAAATTTTGGGTAGCCGAATTGGAAGAAATTTTTAACAAAGTTTTGGGTTCTTTTTTCCCCGGGTTCCTTTTTATATGAAACATTTTTTGCTAAAAATTTCAGATTATTGGAAAAAAAATTTTTTGTGTGAATCACCTGTGGGGTCTTTTATCAAACACCCCTAGTATATTCCTTTAAAGGGGGTGTATTTCCAATACGGTCTATTTGGGGGGGTTTATTAAGTTTTTTACCCCTTAGGGTGTCCCCAAACTGAAATGGCGTCTAAATAAAAATATTGAAATGAACTCAAGTATTTAGGGCTCCTCCCTTTTGGGGTTTTGGTTTAGCCAAAAATGCATGGGGCCACTTTTGGGTATCTCTAAAAACAGCAGACCTGGGGGAATTGATATTAAATTGCATTTTCCTAGACTTTTTCCCTTTCCAGTGAAAAATGGATAAATATTGAAAA
Organism: Phyllomedusa bahiana; assembly: GCA_025379985.1. Lineage (NCBI taxonomy): Eukaryota > Metazoa > Chordata > Amphibia > Anura > Hylidae > Phyllomedusa > Phyllomedusa bahiana. The sequence continues at coordinate 81,223 of JAODAL010011476.1, forward strand.
TCTGCAAAAAAAGTGAAATTTTTAAATTTCACCTCACTTTGCTTTAATTTCTGTGAAATATCTAAAGGGTTATCAAACTTCCTAAATAGTGTTGTAAATACGTTAAGGGGTCTAGTTTCTCAGATGGCATCACTTATGGGGGTATCTAACATGCAGGCCCCTCAAAGCCACATCAGAACTGGAGTGGTCCCTAAAAAAATGTATATTGCAAATTTTCTTGAAAATGTGAGAAATTACTACTAAATTTCTAAGCCCTCTAATGTCGTAAAAAAAAAAAAAAAGACATTTAAAAAATGATGCCAACCTATAGTGGACATATGGTAGATGCTAGTTATAAACTATTTTGTGGTGAATAATTATCTGTCTTGCACGCAGAAATTTTGCAACTTTCAAAATCGCAAATTTTTCCAAATTTTCATGAAATTTTGATATTTTCACAAACAAACAAGGATTGTATGGATAAAAATTTCTTAAAGCACAATGTGTCACGAGAAAACAATCTCTGAATCACATGGATAGATAAAAGTGTCAAAAAGTTATTCTCACATAAATTGACACATGTCAGATTTCAAAAATAGGGCTGTGTCAGGAAGGTCAAAACAGGCTGGGTCCTTAAGGGGTTAATAATCTGGTAAAGATTGAAATGATTATCCGGTACATAACCAAGTCCTTTAGACAATAATGAATATTGTACAGCAGATCAAGGAGGTTCGGTTGTTATTTTGAATACCGGTCTTTATGTTCTTCTGAATAATTCTCTTTTGCAAGACACTGCTATCTACGAATTAAATGGTAGCTTCAACAGAGGTGAACAATGGATCCAGCTGTATTTCTTCAGCTTAATAGTGATTTATTACAAAAACGTGTGCAGATGGTACAACAGTGTGGCATAATACCGACGCGTTTCTGGCTTGTTACATAGCCCTTGATCACGGTCATAAAACTGCCTCTTCAGCAGTCTCATTAAATAAAGGTGTGAGCATAGCGTCATTGCTTACATCATATCCCTTAACCCTTTAAAAACAAAGACAAACTGAACATTAACTCTTAAGTGACATTTGTTATATTTAACCTTTCAGATGTGTGTTAATTTCGGACAAGCATTTTTTTTTATATTTGGCTCTAATAGATATATGCCAAAGCAATTGACAGAAATTCTAAATCAAATAAAAGACATCAGTACAGATTTAAAAAAATATCAGAAAGGAAAATTATGAAAAATTACAAGATAGAATAAAGAAAAATATTCATAACCTGGAACCGAACATCATGGAGATTAAACGCACAAAATATCAAAGAAACTATGAAGATTACCAAAATAAAAGAATCTACACATGGAGGAAAGAAAGAAAACCTATATCAATCTTAAGACGAAGTTATCAAAGAAGGAGCAATAGTAAAAAGGAAGTCAGTTTCTCAGATTTGGAGTACTTTCACACAGCAATATCATATTCGGAAAATTCATCAGTGGAAAGGTTATCCACAGGAAGAAAAACTCAAACAAAAGAAAAAATGGATGAATGCACCATGACAAAAAACGGAAATCAAGGGGAGGAAGAAAGAAAGGAAGAAAGGAAGGAACAATGAAAAAGAAATAATCAAGAATGAAAACGACAATAATGTTATTGTATATATTCCTACCATATTATCGAAGGACAAAAGTAACATATTGAAGAAGGGACTAAACTTTTCGCCAACCAGTCATTTCCAATATTTCAACACTCTCATAGACATAAATAGATTTGTGAGACTACTCACGGTAAGTGATTTTTAAAAGAAAAAGAGAAAAACATAGAAATTTCGGAATATTCCAATAGGGAAGAAAAGGGTGCCATACGAGAAACCATACATATGGATAAAGAATTTGAAAATTTGCTCTTTAAAGAACAACAGTCTTTGTTGGTTCTAAAGGATTTTTAGAATATAGACCATCAGATGCTTTTATCGATCACGGCAGTGGAACCCTCCCCCCCCCCTTCTACAATTACAAGGCAAGGGTGGAATCCTTAGATTCTTTCCAACTAATGAAGGAAAAAGATCTAAATTTGATTAAAAATAAAAGGAAAAAAAAGCCACTATAATATGACTAAACAGGAGTATCAAGCACTTAAAGAACTTGAGAATGACAAAAATCTTGTCATTAAAAGGGCGGATAAGGGGGGATCCACTGTCGTGATGGATGCAGCACTTTACAGTAAATTGGTACTACAGATTTTAGAGGATACCAACACTTACCGCAAGATTAATAGGGACCCCACTAGGGAAATACAATCTAAAATGGCCAAAATCTTACAGGAGGGGGTAGTACTGGGGGCCATCACAGAAAAACAAATGAAAAATCTTCAAGTAGAAAACCCCTCTTCTATGGTCCCAAAAACTCATAAAAATACCTTTCCTCCGCCTCTCTGCCCAATAGTTTCTAGCTGCAACAGTTTAGGAGAAAAACTTAACCAGCGGGTTGACAAACAATTACAACCCTTAATCCAACAGGCACCTGGTTATTTAACCCCTTAAGGACCCAGCGTTTTTTTTGTTGTTGAAACGTTCGTTTTTCCCTCCTCGCCTTCCCAGAGCCATAACTTTTTTATTTTTCCCCCTACATAGACACATGTGGGCTTTTATTTTGTGGGACAAGATGTACTTTATAATGGTGTTATTCACTATACTATAGAATATATTAGGAAACTGCAAAAAAATTCCAAGTGGGACAAATTGTGAAAAAAAAAAGTATTTTCGCCATGTTTGTGGGGGTTTTGTTTTTACGGCGTTCAATCTTCGGTCAATACAAAACATGTAGGATTTCCGTTATGTTTTGGTACCGTAAAAAAAAATTAAAAACTTTTTCTGTTCTTGAAATTTGCACCGCGGCGCCAGTTTGTGCGACCAATAACTTTTTTGTACTAACATCTACGGACATCAGTGAGGCGGCATTTTTTACGGGCTGAAGCGTACTTTGTATCGCTAGCAGTTTGGAATGCATGCAACTTTTTTGATCACTTTTATTCTATTTTTTAAGTGATGTAAAATGACCGAAAAACGCAATTTTGGCGTTTGGAATTTTTTTTTTTCTACAATGTTCAGTGTACAGATTAAATGATGTTATATTTTTATAGATCCAACTTTTTCAGATGCGGCGATACCAAATATGTGTAACTTTTTTATTATTTTATTGTTTTTATTTGTATAATGGGGAAAGGTGATTTGAACTTTAAATTTTTTTTTTTGTACTGTAAAACTTTATTTATTTATTTTTTTTTACTTTAACATTGAGGCCACCTATGGTACTTGACCACTAGGTGGCGCGATTGTCAATACAGTCTAATGCATTGCTTAGACAATGCATTAGACTGTACCAAGATGGAGGTTTCCCCACTTCCTGACTGCGGACGGAAGTGGGGCAAACCTGGACATGGAAGCGACAGCGGCGGTGCTGGTCAGCGGGGCACCGATCTTAATTCATTCAGACGCCACGGCTATCTGTGCCCCGGCATCTGGAGGGTTAAACAGCACGGGCGGGCGACGCTGCCCGTTCGCGCTGTAACGGCCTGGTGTAGAGCGATCCCCCTGCAAAGCCCCTTATAGACCCTGGGACGTACTCATACGTCCAGAGTCCTTAAGGGGTTAAAGGACAGCACTACAGTTATAAACATCTTCAAAAATTTTACATGGTCAGATGAATATACATGGTTGAGTGTGGATGTTGTTAGCCTATGCTCAAATATACCTCAGCATCTAATCAGAAAAGCAATAAATTACCATTTAACAAAGTATAACTTATATAGAGAAGAAATTAGAGTCTTCCTGTTGGAATGCATAGATTTCCTCATTTACAATAATTTTTTCAAATATGATGACAGTTTTTTTCTTCAAAAAACAGGAGTCCCTATGGGAGCTACTGCATCCCCCACACTGGCTAATCTTGTTATGGCCTGGTGGGAGCACTGGGTCATATACAATGTACATAAACCCTTCTCTGATGGCATCGTGTGGTATGGGCGCTAAATCGACGACCTCCTGTTTGTTTGGGGTCGTGATGTGGCGACCATACCACACTTTGTATCATATATAAATAATAATGACTGTAATCTAAAATTTACATATACAGTAGAAAAAAATAACATCTCGTTTTTGGATATCTCTCTGGAGATATATATATATAGAAAACCCACCAGTGGAAACACTGTATTGTGAGAGGATAGATGCCATCCACAACATACTATCAGTTCCATCCCATATGGAGAACTAAATAGAGTACGTAGGACATGCACAGAAGATGCTGAATATTTAAAACAGATACAAATCACAGAAGATAAATTAAAAGAGAGGTATTGCTCAGAAAAATGAATTAACGAAGCAAAAAAGAAAATGCAAGGTAAAACGCAGGAGACACAATTGGAAATTTTTTTTTAAAACAACTAGTAAAGCAACTTTCTCCACAACATATAGTCTAGAATTTAAAGACATAAAAAAAGCGTTTTTCAGAAATCTGAACATATTAAGGTTAGATCCTATTTTGGCAGAGATTGTTGAAAAAGGGGTCACAATGGTGGCCAAACGCAATAGAACATTGGGAGACAGACTTACATCAAATAGTTTTACCAGTAAAAAAACAACAGATACTTGGTTAAATTTAAAAGGTTTTCACCAGTGTGGAAAAAATAGATGTGTAATATGCCAATATACACAGAAAAAAACAACATTTGAGGGGAAAAATGACAATCACAGCACCTACAATATAAAAAGCTTCATTAATTGTGATATAGATCATTTAGTGTATGCCATAGAATGCACAATTTGCAACCAACTATATATAGGCAGCAGTATAAGAAAAATGAAAGTAAGAATACAAGAACATACATCAGGGCACACTAGAAAGCTTTAAATGCTTCGGCATAGAAAAAGTGAAAATCCTGACAATGGGAGCAATTGGGAACATCAAGTGCGCTTGCGCGAAGCGCACTGGAGACACGCATTAGAAACTAGAATGCCGTAAGACATGAACCATAGAAATGACCTAGCATACATCTATTAGGGTTAAATGTAAATGGTTCATCCAAAATTAACATATATTTAAAGGTTAAATATGCTGTAGGTATAAACTATAAAAATAACTCTATGTATATTCATCAGAATCGAACATAGATAAAAATGACAATCTAAGTTTGACATATATTAAAAATTTAAATTTGTTGTAGACACAAATTATAGTAATAACTTGGCATATATCTATTAGAGCCAAATATAGATAAAAATGCTTGTCCGAAATTAACACACATCTAAAAGTTTAAATAAAACAAATGTTACTTAACAGTTAATGTTCAGTTTGTCTTTGTTTTTAAAGGGTTAAGGGATATTAAAGGTTAAGGGATATGATGTAAGCAATGACGCTATGCTCACACGTTTATTTAATGAGACTGCTAAAGAGGCAGTTTTATGACCGTGATCAAGGGCTATGTAACAAGCCAGAAACGTGTCGGTTTTATGCCACACTGTTGTACCATCTGCACATGTTTTTGTAATAAATCACTATTATGCTGAAGAAATACAGTTGGATCCATTGTTCACATCTGTTGAAGCTACCATTGCATTGAGGTTCTTTGCCGGGAGCCAGGATTACGTGCGGGCGACAGCTGACTTATGAAGGAGGAGGTTAAGCATTAACCTTTGGTGCAGAGACTGCTTCAATTGGGTGAGCTGAACTTCGTTTATTTTATCTATGAATTACTGGCTGGTGATCCCACGAGTAGATTTTCTGATGACCTTATTAGTATTTTGGAAGAGAGATTGGCATTAGGTTTAATTAGCCAGAGAGAATTTGACTACTTCTTGGTTAAGTGTCTAGTCATTCCCATTTTCCATTCCTTGCTGAAACTTCATAAGAACCGGTTCCCGTCTCCTGTAAGGTCCATTGTGGTGGGGATCAGTTCTTTAAATGAACATATCTATGAGTAGGTAGACCTTCTTCTTCAACCCTTGGTGAAGAGGTGTTATGGTTATTTTTACGAGATTCCAAACATGTAATACAGATGGTAGATAAAATGGAGTGGGAAGAACATTACAGCTGGCTTACTTGTGACATAGAGTCTTTATATATTGTTCCCCCCCCCCCCCTCAAGTCTAAACACTTTTTTTTTTATACACATCAGGGTCAAGTTTCTGATTTGAGGATTATTTGTTTAGAGACAGTTTCAAAGATGGAGCGAGGAGGTGATCGCAAATGTCATTTGCTTAATAGAGAAGAATATTTGATTTTAATGCTTAATACTGCTCACCCCACTAGCTTAAATTTTCGTACTGATTTAATTTTAAATTACTGATGCTAGTTTCTTCTGTGTATTTTTTCTATTTGTTGTTCTACATGGAAGGAGCTTGGGCCTTGTCCATAAATTGATAGCTCTAGAGGTGTAACCTTTGCTATGAGGAAGGATCTTTTGATCTGAAATGCATCAGCAGGTTGCTAGTGTTATGCATTCTTTGTCTTTGTGATTTTTTTTTTGTCTGGATATGTTTTTATTGTCCTAATAAAAATTTTTCTGCCTTTTATACCTGGACAATTTTGGCTGGTCTATTCACATTTTTATTCTGGACATTTCTGTGGCGATTACAAGGGATCGCAGAAACCATGCCATTCTTCTCAGGTGAGCTGAATATTTTGCTTCTCTCAATTACAATGCTTAAATGACTGACTAGCAGCCCCACAATGAGATTATGGGGTGCCGAAAGGTTGATATGGCAGTGGAAAGCCTAATGAAGGCTTCTGTAGTGACCATGTTACTGCTCACATTATTTACTACAATATGCAGAAAGTAATGGAAGCACTATCCTGGTACAGCTTTCTGCATTATACAAATAATGAAGAGTGATATAGATGTCATCTCACCCCTAAGTGGTCAAATACCTCAGGGGGACTACATAATCAATTAAAAGATGTAAAAAAAAAGTTTTTAAAGTATATAAAATAATAACAAGAATTAAAAATTCTCTTTTAAAAATAAAAAAAGTTACAAATAAATGGTGTCGCTGCCTCTTTAAAAGTTTGATGCATGAAAATATAACATCAGTTACCAGATGTAGAAGAAGAAAAATCCAAACGGAAAAACCGCGTTTTTTGGGTAATTTCACATCTCCAAAAAATTGAAATAAAGAGTGATCATTCAGGTCCATTGATTGCAAAACAAAAAAAAATGATTGGTCAGAAAATGGCACTGCAGTGCAAATTTAAGAAATAGAAAAAGTAAAAAAAAATGTTAAAAGCATAAAACATAATGAAAACTCTACAAATGTGATATCGGAATCGTAGCAACCTACAGAATACAGATAGCATGTCATTTATATCCATACTGAACTTCATACGGTGCAATTTTTTTTTTTTAACGCTTCGCCCCACAAATTTTTTTTTAGAGGTGGATGGGGGTTCCCAGTACATTATATGGTGTGTTCGATGGCACCATTAAAAAGGTAATCTTGTCCCGCAAAAACAATCCATGATATGTCTATGTAGATGGAAAAATAAGTTTTGGCTCTCAGAAGGCGGGGAAGAAAAACCAAAAATCAAAAAAGTGCTGCACTATTAAGAGGTTAAAAGCCAAATGCATATTACAACATAGTCCTTTTGGTATATCACTGGCATATGCTTATATATTTTCTAATTGTAGTTAATAAAAAGCGATCAACAATTTTTAAACGAGAGGGTGCCAAAATATGTGCTCTATAAATTTTTTCTACAATAAAAGTCAATTACAGATCTATGTAGCTGTATAGGAATGCAGAGGCAGACATATGGGCCTAAGTTCTTTCTTTCTTATAAACATGCTTGCCAAGGACATGTCCCAAATGCATTGTGAGTAGAGCCTTAATTAAGAGTTATTCTGACTTCCATTTTCTTTTGCCAATCTGTCTCCTTCATGTCATACAATGTTTCTCAGGGTTGTATGTTTTGAATAGTCTGTGATTAAGGTCAGTATGTTGGTTTAGGATATCCCTCCGCTAGTTGTATTTTGATATGTCTAGATTAATATTCCTCTCCTGACATTCAATGCAAGTATTTTTTGTCCAACCATTCAAGAAATGCTAACATCTATGGCTCTCACCCTGAGGTTCACTTGACACCTTCAATCAATATAACTGGACTGTTCTAGGCTTGCACTAATTGGAACTCTACATGTCTTACTCTTAATTAGCTGACACATCTCATAGTTTACTTTATTACAATATAGGTAACTTGTTAGTTACAATTTATTTAAAGTACTTCTCATTGTTCCTAACCTCAGTACTCCTACTTAATCAAAGTACTACCAAAGCAAAGATCAAACACTGTACTGTATATAAAAGCACATTATAAAGTTAGTACAAGTACCTCCTAGAGACATGGCATGCGTTCCCTGAGATACATGTACCCCAGGTTGAGAATTTAGGATTTAAAATATATGTTCACACCTGTGTTCAGTGAACGTGGCTATAGTTTCGAACAAAAAGCACAGAGTGCTTAACAGCACATTTCCTCCTCCCTTAGTAAAAACACTAGGGCAAGGACATTTTTAAGAAATAAGCATTCATTCTATCATGCTTCTATGATTTTAGTTATAAAACAGCAGTATAACTGGCAGGGTAGCACCATATGGGACTATATACAATACTCACAAAAAGTTAGGGATATATGGCTTTTGGTTTAAATTTCAGGATAAACATTTGAGGATAAACGTAATATTTCTTAAAGATTTATTAGACTGCATGAGTCCAACTGTTCAATGTTTCAGTATTTTTTTGCACAATTTGCTGATCTGTAACAAGGAGCTTAATGGCAAAATTCCCAACAGGTGTTTGATCTCTGGATCAAGGGGATCAATTTGAATTGGGATTTAAAAAGTCCTCTTCATCATGCTGTTCATATTTTGACATCATGAGACCAAGACAACACATTACAATTGATCAACAGTACCTCGTCATTGCAAGGTTTCAATCAGGATGCTCTCAGATGGAAGTGGCCACTGAGATTAGAGTGTCACAGAGTGTCATCAGCAGGTTGTAACAGAGATACAGAGAGACTGGAAGAGTCAGAGAAAGGCAAAAGAGTGCATTCCTCTGGCTACATCACACACTGACGGCTTAATTGTAAAAAAAATGCCCTGCGGAATCGGATGAAAAATTCCACAAAACTCCAGGCACGTTTAAGGGAGGTGAGAGGCAACCAAGTGTCAAAACAGACTATTAATAACCATTTACATAAGTGTAGTATGCATGCTAGATTCAAATTAAACCCCTAAATTTATCAGGCAATTCAGGGATCAAACACCTATTGTGAATTTTGCCATTAAGCTTCTTGTTAGAGATCAGCAAGTTGTGCGAAAAGTACTGAAACATTGAACAGTTGGACATGTGCATTCTAAAGGCAAGAGATGGTCTCAATTAGTTCAATTAAATTTTGTTTTTTTATTTAACCGCAGTCCAAGCCAACCTCTTTTCTCGGAAAACCCCATTAAATACTCTTTACAGCTCTGAACTCTCTAGTGTCACAGATGGAAATTCAATTTTCAGGAACGGCTATGTCAGACAAATCTTTCATAAACATTTTTTTTGATGGGGGGGGCTTAGTATTATAGAGTAGAAGAAACAAATATGAAATGGCTTTGAGTCCGTGGTTTCTAGTACTTTCTGTGATGCAAGTCTCTACAGTATTAAATAAGAAATAATATTAAATCAGTACTCTGTCTTATTAGTGTTATTAAATAACTAAACTAAGCTAAGCTATTTCCAAGAATGCTTCTTTGGTTAAAATGGAACTAGCTGAAGTGACTGATCTAGGAGGATTGTGACATGTGATGCCCCTTAAAGGGGTTATCTCACTACGCTATTTAACAAATCCACAGGCAGCTTCAGATTTACACTTCCTCACTCTTCCTATTTAGGCTGTAAGTGGTTCTATAGACGTGATTAGCATATCAGCTCCATTTCATAGTTCTTCTAATTGCACTGACATGACTGTTGGAGATGTAATCTATAGTACAGAAGGCTTCAGAGTTCAAAGTTAAAAATCAAAAGTCATTAATCTCCTTTGTTTGAGATAACACACTCTGTTCTCAAGCTGCCAGCAGTACGGTGGTGATGTCACTCCCTGCTCTAATCAGAAAGGGAGAGCAGGGCAGTAACCAAAAAAACTTGTGCGCACCCAGAGCACACACAATCTCTCATCTCTCGACCAGGGCACAGTCTTGTTTTAATGTTCCCTGCATGTTGAAAGGTAATCATTCTAGTGAGACAACCAATTTAAAGCAATGAATTCACTGATTTTACCAGAACTCTTAAACCAAGCTACATTGTTACGTATGTCTACAATTTTCAGCATAAAAATGTATAAATTACCTTGCAAACTTTGATTCTCCCCTATAAGTCTTTTCTTTTATACTATCTCACTTCCAAAATGTTGTATTATCACAGAACATATTTTTCTTGTTTTCATTTATCAGTTTAAAAATATTTAGTTAAGGAACATCTTACATCTGCGCCTTGTTTATATTTTCACTGATAAGTTTTAATTGATATCCTCAGGGAGTATTAGAAAAAGCATAAATCAAGGATGTTGTGAAGGAGATATTATGTTTAAAGCTAAATTAAATATTTCTGCTTAATGGTAGTGATTTAGTTTTAAGGAAGAATATACTGTACATGGGCATCATATTTTGATTGATTAATGTTTAATGCCTTTATATGCATTAAAGCTGAATATTCTTATACATGCTTCCAAAATATGATTTAGTTACAACATATAGAAAGACACAAATTGTGTACTGTACATGGAAAGATTAATAAACCCTACAAGTGAATCTTTTTTGTGAGACAGAGCGTAGATCAGGGGTGCATAATATTTTCTGGTCCAAGGGCAACATTGTTATATTGCATTCCTCATCTTGGACCTTCATGGCACTTCAATTGTAAATACCGAAAATGGTTGCGAGGTCTTGGTTCCACTTAAGGAACTGCCAGAAAGAAGATATGAGGCGCCTATTGATATAATAGTTTTATGGGGTTACGGAAGTGGCTATAAATTACCATGATTATGTCAGAAATAAATACTCCGTTAAAGAAGAAATCCAGAGATAATACAGAAACTGTTGTTATGTGGGTTTGCTCATTTATGTTGCTTGAAATAGCATATACAGTCCTAAAGTGACAGCCATACAGTGCCCAACATAACAGTGCCCGCCACACATTGGCTACGAAAACAGTGCCCTGAGATGAATGCAGCTGAAGTATTAGGAAAGAGACACAGCATGTTTGTGTCCTGATAGCTGAGGCTGCACAGAGGGGCACTGGAGGGCAGATGTTGCCTCTGGGCTACATGTTTTGGCTGGCTTACAAGACTGAACTGAAACTTGATTGTTCTGGTAACAATTATGACTGCATCTATTTGTAAAAAAAATTAAATTTGTAAGCACAACATTGTAAATTGTATTGCATTACTTACTGCTGATTCACAAATCATAATTTTATTTAATCTGCAAAGTAGTTCAGGCATCTTGCTGTACTTTTACATGACAATGACAAATGAACATACTCATCTCCTTGATTAGCTTTAAACATGTAACTGAACATTCTTACAAAACACGCTATTGGTCCGATTTTGCTTCAAAGATACAGCAAGCTATTTATTCTTTTTGTTTACAGTTGGTTTCCCAGGTTACTGACCACCGCTGTGCTTCAGCAGCAGTGGTCAGGCTTGTGATGTCACTTCCTGCTCTGTATTTTCAGCAGGAGGTGGCCAGGTTTTCCATGTGTCTGCTGTTTTCTTTGTTACTGACAGCTACAGACGGAGCTCATTAGTTGTGTGCCATCCTGTCATTGCTGTAGATCCTGCAGCCACAGTAGCTGGTGCAAGGAGGTTTAAACTGTCTGGTTTCTTGGGGCCTAACTTTTACGAGTCTGTGACCTAATTCTCATGTTGTGAGGATATTAATGTTTCAAGCTCCTCTAACATCCTGCAGATATAGGGTGACATAACGGGGCTGACGTATTTTCAGCTCGACATCAGACACAGCCCTGTTCGCATTACTGAAAACCCTCCTGAACCCCAATATCAAGCGCATTGCAGAGCGCAAGTGGAACTTTGTAATGTGCCTGACTTTGGGGGGTGTGCGGGAGGCAGGGTGCACTAGAACCATAGTGAAGCTACATATTTGTAGCTTCGCTACAACATTTCTAGGCGCATTACTGCTGGATCAGGTAAACCACTTTCAAAGTGGTATACCTGAGCCAGAAATGTCATGTAAGCGCTAGAATGTGCAGTAGAGCAGGTTCATAAATCAGGCACATTCTATGCTATTTTAATGCGCATTAAATTTGGCATGTAAACGGCAACTTTCATACATGTGGCCCATAATTTCCATCTAGGGAAAAATCTAGTTTTGAGCCAGTGCAAGTTTTATGGAACAAAAAATAGGAAAGGCAGCACTTCAAAAAAGAAATGAAAATGTATTTACCCAAGAGCAGCAATGTTTCAGTTCTTAACAGAACCTTTCTCAAGCTTGGGTGCTGCCTTTCCTATTTTTTGTTACAATTGTAGACCATGATCCAGGTCTTTTTGGCGTGCACTCAGTTTTTTACGTCCTGTTTGGGTTCTACATTTTGCTGCTGAAACACAATTTTTGAGCTCTATGGAACAGTCCTTCACACAGTTGTTGCAACCTAGTGCAGTCTAGTATTCTGTCCATATTGCACAGTCCTATTTATGACTGCAGCACACCATACAAAGGTGGACTGTCAATTCCCCAAGACACCACACAATCGGGAGTGCGCACATTCATGACATCATCACAATATCACTGGTCTGAATAATCATCCTGAAGAACTTGTATTGGCTAAGGCACACAGGAGTAGAAACAGCAAGTAACAGTCAACACAGTAATAGTGGAGGGAGGGTTGGTCCCAACATGGGAAAACCTCTGAATGATTTCCTTTACAAAAGGAGGTAGTTGAAGTGAGTGGTGCCAAATGTGTTAAAAATTTTTGTTAAGAAACTCGGCACATTAGGAACTGTAAGGTTTGAATTTTTGCCAAAACCTGTGCATTTTCAGATTTTCTTTTTAATAAATTGGACTAAAATGACATCACCTTGGAAACCATGCCCAAGTTTTCATCTTTGAAATTTGATTGATAACTGATAAGTCACAAATGTTAGCCTAAATTCATTAAGTCAATAATTGCAACTTTTTTGACACAATCATTGGGCCAAAGAGTTTAAATATTAATATACTTCAAATAGTTTCATAGAAAGTCCATATTTGCAATGGTAATAATTGTCAGACATAATCCCAATCAATGTCTTCAAGCTATAAACTATACATAAAGCTAAAGTGGAAAGTAAATCCCTATGGACATATTTTCCACAGGAACAAAGATTTTAGAATAATTTGTGTCTGAAGCAGGATTAAAAGTTCATGTGTAGACAGGAAGTCTCAGACATAAAAATAGCTTATATCCCTTCTAAAATTAATATGATTTATTTTCCATTTTAATGGTATCAATCCTACATGTCATTAACATTTTTAGTGTTGAACATTTATAACTTCAGTGATTATTTTCTGAAACTCCTCTTTTTATCATGAAATGTTGTACTGTACATTTCCCTTGACTACACAAAATACATTTTCCTTTAATATAACTGTAATTGTTTTATGCATTTAAGAAATGCTTGCCTGGTAGAAGAGTAATTGAACTGACCTTTACCAGCAGTGTTTTCTCTCATTTAATTAGCTATCAGACGTAGCTGAGAATTGAAATATTTCAATGTATACCCACATGGATAGTCGACAAATAATGTTCATTGCAAAGTATACTTAGTCAGAACAGTAGATTATGTTTGCCACTACTAAAACAATTCTACAAACAACTTTAGCTGTTACTGAAGAAGAGAAATATATACAATCTCAGTCTCTTACAATAAAGCCAGAATGTACTCTATAAATTATATGATAAAACACCCTGAGGGGTTCTGGTTATTACTGAAAAGATCCAGCTTGGAATAAAGTATTACAAGCGGGATATCAATTTGTGACTAGGAAAGCACCAATACTCAGCAATATACTTTTCCCTAGTCTGATTAGTCCATACAATGGAAAACGTACTTGACATTATATGCAGGGTTATTATAAATATGGTTTAAATTGCCAAACGCCGGCCTGGAACATGGGGAGTAGGCACCCACTCAACACTATTCCCAGTAAAAGCCACCCGATTGAAACAGCCATACTAATGCTAAATGGATGCCAACCACTTACTGTGGCTGACACAACATGAACAAATGGCTACTACTTCACCAAGGCCAGGTAACCTTGGTGACATGTCACTTATTACCTTTTTCCTAGGTGTAAGCAAGAAATCTAGCTGGGATGTACATACTATTATGGAACTTCCCAGCTGCTGCCTTACATAACCCCCTCTTTGCTCAGACCTGTGGGGAGGAGCTTCCGAACAATGAGTATGCGACAGTGCATCCACATTAACTTGTTAGGAATTGGGGTGATGCTCTACATAAAAGCCAGCTCATCACTCTGGCATTTTTCCCCTTATTTTGGTTCATCCATGTTATTGGGGAATGGTCTGTGACCACCCTAAACAGTCTCACCATCAGATAATTCCTTAGAGACTCATTTGACCACTTCAAGGTCAAACATTCTCTTTCTACGATAGTGTAGTTCTTTTCTGCGGCCATCAATTTCCTGCTTAAATAAATCATGGGGTGTTCTTCTCCAACAACCAACTGGGACAAGACAGCTCCCAGTCCCATGTTAGAGGCATTTGCCTGTACTACAAATTCTGCTTTTAAATTTTGGGCACTTAATACAGGTCTTTTAGAAAATACCTTTTTCAACTTCTGGAAAGCTTCCCTGCCTTCTTATCCCACTTCACTAAGGAATACTTAGACCCTTTACTAAGGTCTGTAAGGGGAGCTGCAACTGAAGAAAAATTTGCCATAAATCTTCTATAATATCCGGCTATCCTTAAGAAAGCTATAACTTGCTTTTTTGACACTTGCTTAGGCCAATTTTTAATAGTCAATTTTATCAAGGTGGGGCTTAATGATTCCCCAACCAAAGTTGTACCTCAGATATCGAGCATCCTCAAGACCTATGATGCATTTCTTGGAGTTTGCGGTCAGGCCTGCCTCCTGAATGGAGTCTAGGACTGCCTGAACCTTAGCCAGGTATGATTTCCAGCCTAAGCTAAAAATGACCACATTATCTAAATATGCATCTGCATATTTTCTATGAGGCTGTAGAAAAAGTTCCATCAACTTCTGGAACATGGCTGGTTCACCGTGGAGGTCAGGAGGAAGCATGACATACTGTGAATGACCATCGAGCGTAGAAAAGGCTATTTTCTCCCTCACCGTTTTAGTGAGTGGCACCTGCCAATAGCCCTTTGTAAGGTCCAAAGTGGTGATGTACTTAGTGGGCCCCAACCTTTCTATCAACTCATCCACTCTTGGCATGGAATACGCATCGAACTTGGATTTAGCTTCCTAAAATTGTTGCAGAACCTTAGGCTGCTGTCTGGTTTGGGAATTAGAACTATAACTCCTAGTGACATCTTTTGTACTTCCTTAGAGATGGCCTGTCTCTGAGTTTCAGGCACACAATAGGGTTTCTACCACACCTTTTGGTCTGGCTCAGTCACTATGTCATGCTTTATTACACTAATTCCACCCGTTAAGTCTGAAAAAATGTCTCTTGTGTCTACACTACGGACAACGAGTCTGAGATACGAACCTCTGGTAGTTCATGACTAGGGACTTCCCTTGGCTTATACACAGCACTGAGAGTCTCTCTGTCCTTCCTGGATTTTAGTAAGTTAATGTGGTTGATCTGTAGCGGTTTTCTTTTCCCTGGCTGATATACTTTATAATTCACCTCTAAAGGGGGAGGTGTTAGGAAAATGATGCAAGTCACCCCCCAGCTCTTCACCCAAATTCACTAAGTTATTGCAGGATTCAGGACTTAACCTAAGCTCCCCCACTACTCAACTCATGTCATTGAGGAAGCACTCAACAAAAGCAACAGAGACTCAGAGCCTCAAAGGGTCCTCAGTAATCTCGTTAGCACCTTGGCCAGGCCAGGGTGGACATGTGCTCCAAGAGGCAGAGCATCAAAGAGAGGGAGGAGTCACAATGGAGCCGGGATTTCATAAGGAAAAGTAGGAGCCACAGGCAGGGAAAAACGGGAATCTGGGACCAGGAACAGAGCAGTGACCCAGTGTTTGGTACCCAGTTGTAGCTTGGACCCACCCAATTCTGATGGTACCAGGAGCACAAACCCGTGGCATTGCCCTGCCGTGATATGGTCTGTTTTGTGTCTGAAGCTAGGAACAGCATGGCCCTGGAAGGGAGGAGTATGTAGACAATCCCAGGGGTGTGACAGGTGTGTGACGTGGGATGTCCCAGTACAGTTAAAAGTCTGACCACACCTGGGTCCAGTGTTGTCTCTATTCGATGGGGGTACATGCAATAGCATTAAAGGAGCATCCACACAGGACCAGGAGGCCACATTCACCCCCATGTGTGTCCAGCACAAGGCCAACCTAAGGTAAGTAGATACAACTTGCTGCCTCTCTGGCTCTACCCATTACCGTATTTGCACCTCTGACCAGTGAATGTATAGTTATATCCCTATTTATGTATTGTTTGCCTAGTGCGCTCACTATGCGATTAAAAATATATAAACTTTGATCCTAGGCTGGTCTATTGTCCCAGTTAAGCCTGTTATAAGTCTGTAACAGACCAGGCTTATAGCTAACGAGGAAGTTATGGCAGTCTACCAGGCTGGCAGAGTTCTGCTTCACGGCTGCAGGTAAACAGATCTCTTCCAGGTGTTGAGTTCTGAGTGCGAGTGGGGTTTCCGATCGCATTGTGTCTTCCTATGCCCATGTGGACAGGTGTTAACTGTGAAACCATATCTGGATGACCTTGCATACCCCTAGGGGGAGCGCAACATCTCAAATACACCCCAAATCAGGCCATTGACCCTTGAGTGGGCACGGTCTTCCTGATAATTCACCTCACCCACTTTTTCCCTGACCTCATAGGGACCTTGCCATTTTGCCAAAAATGTACTTTCAATGGTTGGTACTAGCACCAACACACGGTCACCAGACTGAAAGGTCCTGACCCTTGAAGACCTATTATACACGCTGGCCTGTGTTTCCTGCACCTGCTGCATATAGTCCCAAACAATCAGTATCACTGCAGCAATTCTATTCTACATTTCCGTGACATGTTCAATGGCACTGCGGTGAGGTGTTTGCTCCTGCTCCAAGGTCCCTTTTGCTATGTAGAAAAGACCTCATGTCTACTGCATAATATCTCAAACGCAAAAACCCTGTGGAAGCCTGTGGAACCTCTCTAATAGAAAAAAAATATCAGGTGAGAAAAAAGGTGGTCCCAGTCTTTCCCATCCTTGTTTATCACCTTTTTGAGGATCCCCTTCAAAGTTCTGTTAAACCTTTCTACAAGGCCATCAGTCTTGGGATGATACACTGAAGTGCAGAGCTGTGTAATTTGTAGGAGACAGCAAAGCTCTTTTGTCACTTTTGTCATAAGCTCTTTTGTCACTTTTGTCCCCTGGTCAGTGAGGATTTCTTTGGGTATTCTTGTCTGAGTGAACGTATGGAAGAGTTTTCTGGCAATCACCTTAGTGGAGGTATTCCTCAGAGGAATTGTATAGTCCAGGATTACCAAAATGTGCTGGTAACAATGTGCTATTTGGTCTTTTCCACCCTAAGGTGTCCACCCAGCACATGTGAATGACCAAGCTCCAGCACCATGCATACATGTGACCACGGCACCAACAGCTGTTCTACCACCTCAGGCTGTGTTTCTTTACCATGTAAAGCCAATCCTCATGTGCCGCAATGTGTGGATAATCCAACTCAATGCCTGGTTCTTGCTGAACACCATTTTTAACCTTTACACTCCTCCAGGCATTTGCTAGGTTGGTATCTCTTAACTGCTCGGTACCAAAGTTACCTCTGATAACCCGCAAGGTGGAAAACTACATTTCAGGACGATTTTCCTCTGCGTCCCCAGCTAGGACCTCTAACAGAAAACAATCTATTCCCTCTGGACCAGTGTCACTTATTTACAGTCTCACACAACATTTTTACACTTTGAGCTTTCTTATATCCTTTGGCCTGCTTATTTTCCTACATATTCCAAAATAAGGGAAAATAACCTACAATCACAGGGTACATTAAATTATTTACCACGCCAACTTCATGGCTCACGGACCAATATGGAGTCTCCACTGTGACTACTTCTGTAGGATAGTTCTTAGTGTCCCCATGTGTACACACCACCCCCAGGCAGCAGGTCCGAACTTAGTCAGATTCAAACAGACTTGAAATGAATGATGTCGCACACCAAAGAATCAAAGGCCAATTACAAGGTGCTCATGGACGGGGTATCCAACCCCATAGACAAATCAATCAAAATAGGTCCAAGGCACTCTTGTTTCTTTGCAGTGATAGTGATTTATTACAGATGTATGACAGATCTCCAGAGTATTTATATGGTAAGAAATTAGGCACAATATTGTTCAGATGTAATAGGTGAACGTTTTCGGCCAACTACTCCATGAGCCCC
>JAODAL010011477.1:0-99850 GCA_025379985.1 Phyllomedusa bahiana
CCCAAAAATTGGTCAGTGGGGGAAAATTTCCCTTTGGGCAGCCTGAGCTTTGTGGTGACCCTTATTTCTGGAAGGTCTTTGGGACACTCTGAAAAAACAGGCCCCTCCCGCGACAGGGGAAGGAAACGGCCCACAGATCCCGGACACAGAGCCCTCCTCTCCGTCAAATCCACAACCCCCAAAAGGGTTTCAAAATTTTCTGGGTTTTTTCATTGGGGCAGTGGTTCGGGGTCCAGACAAGGAAAAGGTGGCACATCACTCTCAGGGTGCATCAACTAAACCAAGTGGGGGCCCTGTTTTTGAAGTTGTGCCGCAGGCACGGGGGGAGGAGGAGGGAGGAGGGAGGTATTCCTAGACTCTGGCAATCTTTATTTACCACCTCACCAACGCATGCAGTGCAGGGCACACATAAAAAACACCCAGAGACCACTTAAGATCATGGTGCACGACTATCTGCGCTCAACACCGTGTTTTTGTATTTTTCCCCCCGGAACCCCAATAATTTTCTGGGTACCAAAAAATGGACGAATGGCCCAAACCCGGCTCCCCCCAACCCATAGAGGTGTTGTCCTCCCAGCAGCCCAAGCGTCATATCTGAGGGGAACCTTCACACAGCCGGAGGACCCATTACGACAAACCATCCGGTTTTTCCACAGATAATGTGGATCGTTTGGGCCCCTTTTCATAAAGATAAATCAGGCATGGATCTCTGATGATGTTTGGGGCCCCAATTGCCGAGGTCACCGATTATTTTGCGGGTCTACTTCACATTCCTCCCCAAAAAACAAAAAAAAAAAGGGGGGGTCCTCTTGAAAAACTTATTTTAAAATGATCTTTTCCCTTACTGCAATTTTTATTCTCAGTCCCAACAGTTCATTTTGCTGGGGTTTTTCTTTTGGGGGAGACTGTAAAAGACACCAGGTTTTTATGACAAAACCCTATTCCATTTACCACTTCATCTTTAAAATTTTTCACAAATTTTCAATGGTTTTTGGGGGCCCTGTTGCCTCCAAATTTTTAAAAAAGTGGGGAAAAATTTAATTTAAAAAAATTTTTTTTTTGGGGCCCTGTTGCTGTTAGATACAGCAATAAAAATGGTCCTTTGGAAAAGAAATTGGGGTTTTAAGTGGCATTTCTCCCTTCCCCAATTTTTTAAAAGTGGGTTTAGAAGTCCCTAAATTTTTTAAATTTTTTTTGGGGGCATGTTGCTGTGAGATAAAAGCAATAATTATGGGCCTTTGGAACAGAAATGTGGCTTTTTAAGTGGCATTTCTCCCCCACAATTTTTTAAAAAAGTGGCTGAGAAATCCTTTTTATAATTTTTTGGGGCATGTAGCTGGGGCGATAAAGCTATAATCATGGGCCCTTTGGGAAAAGAAATGTGGGTTTTTAATGGCATTTCTCCCTCACAATTTTTTAACGTGGGGAGAAGTTCCCTTTTTAAAATTTTTTTGGGGGCATCGCTTTGAAATGCAGCAAAACAAAAGGCCTTTTTTTAAAAAATTTTGTTTCTAAAAAGACATTTTTTCTTCACAAAATTTTCAAAAGGGGGTCAAAGGGCATGTTTTGAATTTTTGGGGGCAAATTTTTCTGTGACAGCCCGCTATTTTCTACAGGTCCCATTAAAAAAAAAGTTGTTTTCTAACAGACATTTTTTTCTTCACAATTGTCCAAATTTGGCCCCCCATGGGTCAGTTTTTTAATTTTTTTAGGGCATTTTGCTGTGACATTGCTATTCTACAGGTCCCCATTCTAAAAAATGTTGTATCAACCCGACATTTTTTTCTTCACAATTGTCAAAAGTGGCTCAAGGGGATGGGGCTCGTCCGAAACAGGAATGGGGAGGGGCACTGTTAATGGGCACCCTTTTTGCAAAATGGGCTTTTTTTTTTGGCAAGATTTTTTAAAAATAGCTATAATCCTGAAATTGAGACAACCCATTTTTAAATAATTAAAAAAAAAAAGAAAACAAAGACATGGGGGATTTCCGTCCTAATTTTTAAAATGTGTTTTCTAAATTAAAATACAAAAAACTTGCAAAGTACAAAAAAGCTGTTAAAAAAATTCCTCTGAATTGTACAAGGGGGGTACAGGGAAAAAATTTTTCCCAAAGGAGGTTTTTTCAGAGGCCCTGGAGTATGGGGCACGGACAAAGAACAAAGTAAAGAGACCATTTCCTCCAGCACGTTGAGTAAAATGAGAAAAAAGAATGGCAAGAAAAGGGCACCTGGGTGTAACAGGAGCGTTAACCACCAGTATTTCCAAGTGAAGCTCAATTGGTTCGCACTCATACGGAGGGGCAAGCGCTACCCAGGTCTTGACTGTGTACTGAGGAAGGCTGGAGTTCTCACACTTCCGCTTCTGCACTCTGCTTCAGCACGACAGTTTTCGTTGCTGCGTCATCAGGGCATTTTAACCTGCATGTTAATAGATGACGGACGCCAGCCTGGGCTCTCACTGCAACCACTGTAACTCCGGCCCTGGGTCATGCTGTGGCACAGGACAGTTCTAGTCAATGTCCAGTTCAACTAAAATGGTGGTTGAAAGACTCCTTTTTCCGGCACTTTTTAATCTGTGGGTCAGACAGGTTTAAGGGTCATGCTGCGGTCCAGGACAGGGTTTGTCAATGTCCAGTTCAACTAAAATGGTGGTTCAAAGACTTCTTTCTTCCGGCACTTTTTAATCTGTGGGTCATGCAGGTTTTTAGTGTCATGCTGCGTTCCAGGACAGTGATATTCAATGTCCAGTTCAAGTAAAATGATGGTTCAAATTAATACTGCCTTCTGGCACTTTTAATTTGTGGGTGATGAAGGTTTAAGGGTCATGATGTGGAAAAAGACAGGGATAGTGAATGGTGTGTGAATTTTTTTATGTGGATTTTATAGCATAAGTGTTGTGCATAAGATTTAGCAGGTATACATTTGACTGTTGTGTCTGTTAATTCCAGCTTCTCCCGCCCTGTTTGGGTGTAAGAATGGAGGTGTTGTTGTTCTCCCATAGACTTTAATGGTCATCGGAGATGATCGACTATTGAAAAAACTTATCGATGGTGGCCGACTATCGACTATCGCCCGATGTCGATAGCCAACGTAATCGCTCAACACTACTCGTAAGACTTGCCTTCTTATCTCACGGTTCTATTGGTGGCCGGACCTTGCTATGGATGTTAAGGAATTTGTTGAGGCCTGTGTCACCTGTGCGCATAATAAAAAACACCTTGTCACAAACCGGTTGGGCTCCTATGTCCCCTGCCCATCCCCACCAGTCCCTGGACGCACGTGGTGATGGATTTTATATATATAAATTTGGTTTTCCAAAATGGCGCATTTTGTCCTGTTGCCTGGTTTACCCTCTGCTCCACACCTGGCCAACTTGTTTTTTCACCACATTTTTCGTTTGCACGGGTTGCCCCTGCCAATTTTCTCGGATCGACGGGTCCAGTTTGTTTCTAAGTTCTAGTGGGTCCTTTGTTCACAACTGCAGGTGCAGCTCGATTTCTCCTCGGCTTACCACCCCCAGATGAACGGCCAGGTGGAGAGGGTCAACCAAGTCCTGGGGAATTACTTGCGTCATTTTGTCTTGGCGCATCAGAATGACTGGTCCAACTTGCTTCCGTGGGTGGAATTTTCTTACAATTCCCTAGATTCTGAATCCGCGAGTACCTCTCCCTTCTACATTGTTTACGGCCTGCACCCCCACACACCTCTCCCACTAGCAGCCCAGTCTGAGTTCCCAGCAGCGGAAACGTTGGTCCAAGACTAGGCTCTTACCCGCCAGTCGCTGCTTCGTGCTTCGGCACGCACGAATGCACAGGTGGTTAAGAGAAGGAGCCCACCCCAGTTTTTCCCCAGGTGATAAGGTGTTGTTATCAGCCAAATATGTCCGCCTTAAGATTCCTAGTTATAAATTGGGACCCCGCTACATAGGACCATTCGAAGTGCTTAAATGCATAAATCCGGTGGCCTGTAAACTCCGGCTCCCGTGTTCCATGCGCATCCCGAACTCCTTTCATGTTTCCCTTCTCAAATCTCTGCTCCTGAACCGTTTTTCTCGGAGGGCTGCCACTCCATCTCCTGAAGCAGATGCCACTAACATTTTTCTGGTAAATGAGATCCTAAATTTGAAGGTGTCCATAGGGAATCTATATTTTCTCATCGTTTGGAATAGGTTCGTGCCCTAAGAAAGGTCATGGGAGCTGGAGGACAACATTCTGGACTGGGAGCTTGTACGTAGGTTCCTCCGGGCTGGGAAGAGGGGGAGGCAAAAGGGGGGGGTGTACTGTCACGGACCGTGCTGCAGCCCATGGGTCAGTCTGTGGCCGTCCGTTCCCATGCCGGCTCCCCGTTGCCGGGGACGAGTGGTCACGTGGTCCGTGCGCTGGGCCGTGGACACACTCGCTCCCCAGGGCGTGGGTACTCACCTGACTGTGCTCCTGACTCGTTGCTTGCCTGTGCTCGCTGGCGCACGCGTCTCCGCTCTCTAGGGCACGAGCGCCGACTTCCTCAAATTTAAAGGACCAGCGCGCCGGTAATTGGTGTTGCCAGCTGCTGACCCTATATAATGGCCCCTCCTCCAGCAGTCCCCTGCCAGATCTTTTAGTGCCTCATAGCCTATCAAGAAAGCGTTCCATGATTGTCTCTTCCGTGTACCGTACCGCCTTGCTTCCGGCCCTCAACCATGAACCTCTGCCGCCCGTCCTGACCTTCTTTCTGTCCTTGACTACCCCTATGTCTCACGATTCTGTACCGCGCTCACCCTTGGCTGCCACCGCAAGCAAGTCCCGCCAGTGGAAGCGACCTGGTAGTTTCCCTCCGCAGCAAGTCCATCCCGCTTTGCGGCGGGCTCTGGTGAAAACCGGGTTCTACTTAGACTCTGCTCCCTGGCGTGGGCTTTTACCATCGCTTGTGGTGGCCCAGCGGATACACTACCACCGACTGTTACACCGTGTGAAAGCAACCTTAGGGTGCAAATAATGTTTAGCTTCAAAAGTGTCTAGTCCCTTATTAATTCCAGGGGCTATCTGCTAGTAAAGAATGAACTAACCACAAGGTGAGCAAGACTAGTACAAATAAGAACCAACAACTAAATCTTAGAAACCAATTTATTGTTTGCATTTATGGATCCTTGTGAAATCTTAAAAGAGGAACAGAAGGAAACATTTAGAAGCTTTACAAGACAAAGTTATGAAATTAATAATTCAGTTTTTGATTTCTGTGATCTGACGAAAAGGTAATTGTGATTCACTTCAATTACAAATCAGAAATGGAGTTCATATGGAATTATCGATTCACATGTAGCGTCCCAAAGGAAATTATAAAACATATATCAAGTTCAAAAAAAGGAGACATCTTAAACTTAATAAGAAAAAAAAAAAAAGATTTAATTTCTGATAAGTGAGACCACAAACTGTCTTTCTTAATTTATTTTAGTAAATGCCACATTGGAAGCAGCCATGGAATTATTTATTTGAATATAAATTCTTTAGAAAATCAAAGGACATAAATAAATGCAAATTCACTTCTTTTATAGGTATCAAGCAATGTTAGGAAAATACAGCTGGATGAAAGAGCTACAGTGCCTTATTCAAATATTTTATATAAGTTTCCCCTGAGGTAAAATGGATGATCACAATGAACTGATTTTAACGGTCGCCTTGAGTCAAATTAATTTTTGAAAGACCTTGCTTTAACGCATGGTGCTCATGAAGAACTGTCCATCCTTTACAGTTACAAGACAAGACTGACTAAAGCAAAAAGAAATTAGAGCTGTGAAATTAGAGCTGTCTAGAAACCCCATGCATTATCTCCTAGTTCCTGCTGCAACATGGCCATTTAGTGGCCAGTATATACATAGGAATACATAAAATAGACAACTTCTCACAAAAAGTTAGGGATATTTGGCTTTTGTTGAAATTTCAGAAAGAACATAAAATTTCTTGATATTTTTTCTTAAATGAACTACATGAGACCATCTCTTAACTCTAGAGTGCACATGTCCAACTGTCCAAAGTTTCAGTACTTTCTGCACAACTTGCTGATCTATAACAAGGAGCTTAAGGGCACAATTCACAACAGGTGTTTGATCCCTTAAGCCTACCATGATTCAGCTGCTATTACTGATGTAGGCGGCACAATGACATCAAATTTTCATGCCACCTACACTGGGCTCCACTGGCCTGCAGATCGTTCTGTCTAGGGAACGGGGAGAGGCCTCAGTTTTACTAATGAGGCCTAACCTACTTAAATACCTACTTGGGGCCCACTAGCTTCCTGGGGCCCACCTACAGCTTGCCTAACTATCTACCTGGGGCCTACCTATAGCCTACTTACCTACCTGGGGTCAGTTATAACCTAGTTACCTGGGGCCTTCTTACAGCTTGTCTACCTAGCTATCTTACCTACCTATAGCCCACCTACAGCCTACCTACCTACAGTACCTGCAGAAGAAAATGGAAAGTGAACTACTCATCAGAGAAATGTCAACTGTAAGTCACAAATGTAACTGCACTGTAATCACTTATGCCTGCAAAGCGCCTACGTACACTGGTATCTACCACTTTATGGTCACTGTATGAAGGTAATATACAGTCTGCAGAGCATGTGTACACTTGTATCTACCCTGATATGGTCACTCTATGAAGGTAATATACAATCTGTAGAGCCCATATACACTGGTAACTTCCAATATATGGTCACTGTATGGAGGTAATATACAGTTTGCAGAACCTGTGGACACTGGTACCTACCACTATATGGTGGTCACTGTATGGTGGTAATATTGGTCTTTGTATACTGATCTTTATTTGGTAATAGTACAGTGGTATTAATCAGACTCTCAAAATCCACACACGAGGTGAGCCAGCACTCAGAATGATCAGAGGTAAGCATAGGTTAAAAAAACAAAACAAAACAAAACAAAAACAAACTAACTATTCAATAAAAAAAATAACATGCTATATATGCGTGTGGACAAAAGCTCAAAAACCAATGCATCGCGGCACACAATCCAAGTAAGAAGGTAAAGATTTAAAACCACA
The DNA here is from genome assembly GCA_025379985.1 of Phyllomedusa bahiana. Lineage (NCBI taxonomy): Eukaryota > Metazoa > Chordata > Amphibia > Anura > Hylidae > Phyllomedusa > Phyllomedusa bahiana. The sequence goes on from JAODAL010011477.1 coordinate 7,037, forward strand.
AAGAGCCAATGGGTGAGTCTGAAAGCAAGCAATGTACCAGATATAATCACCAATTCAATTGTAAGTTCACATAGTTCAAGCTGACAGTGATAAGACAATTAAAAAGTAAACAAGAATTTAATGAATGATTTGACAACCTTGTCCACAGACAGATAATGAACAAATTAATGCCTTGTAAGCTGTTGATCAAGTAGTGTTTTAAGATATATATCAAGCATAGAAAAATGCAAAAAAAATTGTACTAATTGCAGATCAAGTCACAGAAAAGTTTAAAGAGGTTTTCTCACTACAGACTTTCCCAGACATATTCACATTTTCTCTCTCTTACAGCTACAAATCCAGGGACAGGTCTTTCCTCCCAGTAGGCATTTCTTTCCTCACTGAGGAGGTTTGACATCATCACACCCCGTCCCTGCTCCCTTCTAAGTCATCATCATCATCATCATTTTGTGTGAGCAAGAGGATGTCACAGCTTTGCAGACGTCCTGCAATGTCAGCTCTCATGCCTGGAGAACTGTCACCTCCCTACACAAGCAATCCTTGTAACCAGAACACATGGATTAGTGTAAACAGTTACAGTTGAAACCAGAAGTTTGCATACACTATATAAAAAGACACATATGCATGTTTTTCTCACTATCTGACATGAAATCAGAATAAACCTTACTCATTTTAGGTCAGTTAGGATTACCAAAATTATTTAGATTTGCCAAATGCCAGAATAATGAGGAGAGAGAAATTTTTAAGGCATTTTTATAACTTTCTGTAAAGTCAAAAGTTTACATATATTTCAATAGTATTTGGTAGCAGTGCCCTTAAACTATAAGACTTGGGTCAAATGTTTTGGATATATGGGAAATACAAAACATCCACTACAGTATATGTTCATTTGAGAGAACATTTAGAAAGGGTATGTAGGACATCCACTAACCAGACATTTTTGCCATTTGCATGATAAATCCCTAAAAAAAAGTAAACTTTCTCGGAATTGAACCAGTTATATTAGGATGGAGAAAAGGTTATTTTATTGGCAAGATGTCCAGGACAGAAATGAAATGGATATTTAATTTAAATACTCAGGTACCAAATGGCCTTAATGTTGATATCGAAACATTCACTTTTTAAATAAGGAACACACACACACACACACACACACACACACACACACACACACACACACACACACACACATACATATATATATATATATATATATATATATATATATATATATATATATAAAAATATATTATACATATATATATATATATATTTATAATATATATATATAATATTTTTTCAGTTAGTTTATATATGTTAGAGACCTGAGTGCTGCCGGCCGGAGCACTCTGTCAATTCAAACACAAACGTTTATTACTTTGTCAGTTAAGTGGATCGCTTTGGATATTGTAAGTGCTCTTGTAATCCTCTGGTGCTTTTATGTGTATTCTGAAACGATCTTTTGGAGTGACATATGGAGCTGATTGGGATAAAAGAGCTAGTCGTGGATTACCCACTATTGGATCAGGTGTTTATCATTGCTTAAATCAATAGTGATTTTTAAGCTATTCTATTGCCCGGAATATTGCTATATTGAGTTAGGAGATATATAGAAGAGTGAGCACTGGTGTCATTTGTTCTTACGTATAATTGATAATTTAAGTTTGGGAAGCAGGCAGAGTAATCCCTTGACATTATTTCAGAAGCTCTCTCTTATACTGGCGCTTGTGCTTTATAATTTTTACCCTTCCACAAGCTTCTTACAATAGTTGGTAGGAATTTTAGCCCTTTCCTACTGACGGAAATGGTTTAACTGAGTCATGTTCGTAGGTCGCCTTTTCAGCTTTGTCCATACATTTTCAATAGGAATGAGATCAGGGCTTTGTGATGGCCACTCCAAAACATTGACTTGGTTATCTTTAAGCCACTTTTTAACCAGTTTGGCAGTATGCTTCAGGCCATTGTCCATGTAGAAGACCCATTTCTATCCAAGCTTTACATTTCTGGCTTATGTCTTGAGATGTTGCTTCAGTATTGCAACATAATCTTCTTTCCTTATGATTCCATCTATTTTGTGAAGTGCACCAGTCCCTCCTGCAGAAAAACAACCCCACAACATGATGCTGCTGGATCCATTGTTTCACACTTGGGGTGGTGTTCTTAGGCTTCCAAGCTTCTCCCTTTTTCCTCCAAACATAAAGATGATCATTATGGCCAATTAGTACGATTTTAGTTTAGTGGGACCACAGGACATGTTTCCAAAAATTTAGGTCTTTGTTCCTGTGTGCATTTTCAAAGATTTATCTGGCTTTTATGTGTTTCTTTTGGAGTAATGGCTTCTTCCTGGGAGAGTGAGATTTCAGCCCATGTTGATACAGAACTTCTTTCACTGTGGATAATGACACATTCTTACCAGCTTCCACCAGCATCTTCACAACGGGCGACATGTATGAATTTTGGCATTTAAAAAGCAGTTTTTATGCGTATTATAATAGTGTAGAATGTGCCTGATTTATTAACGCACTCTACAGCGGGTCATAAATGTAAGGGTTTGGTGGATTCGCTGGACCACCGCAAGCGATGATAGTTAAGCCACGCCAGGGAGCAGAGTCTAAGTAGCCCCCGGTATTCACCAGAGCCCGCCGCAAAGCGGGATGGACTTGCTGTGGCGTGAGGCTACCAGGTAATGCGTGGTACAGAGACATAATTCAAAGGCGTAGTCGGGGACAGGCAGGAGGTGAGGACGGGCGGCAGAGGTTCATGGTCAGAGACGGGCAGAAGGTCAGGGCAGGCTGCAAAGAGGCAAAGTCAGGAAATGTAGAGGAACGGACTGGTACACGGATAATCAGACAGGACTTCCAACACTTCTCTAGACAAGGTACGCACACCAACAATCTGGCAGAGAGTGCTGGGGGCGTATTCCTTATATAGGACCAGCGGCCGGAAATAGACAAATTACCGAGCCACTGGCCCTTTATATCCAGATCAGCGTCGCGCGCGCCCTAAGCAGCGGGTATGCGTGCGGCGGCCGGGACAGGTAGGATCAGCGTGCACAGGAGCGTGGACGGGTAAGTGAGCTGGCGCCAGGGACTGAGCAGCAGGGGTAAGGTCGTGGGGAGCCGCGGCACCCGCGCCGGACCCCCTGCGGGCGGGGGGGTGTCCACGGGGGTCGATGGCTCCCGCGCCATCCCCCATGACAGTACCCCCCTTTGGTCTCCCCCTCTTTTTACGGAACTTAGAGAGGAGGTCAGGTGACAGATTAGCCTCAGGTTCCCACGAACGCTCCTCCGGCCTGAACCCCTTCCAGTCAATCAGAAAGAACCGCTTCCCCCTCACTGTCTTCTCCACCAGCATCTCCTTGACCTCAAAGATGTTATCAGCATTGGCCACAGGAAAAGGCGAGACAGATCCACGGGAGAAGTGATTCAGCACCACAGGCTTGAGGAGCGAAACATGGAAGGCGTTCGGGATACGCAGAGTAGGAGGCAAGCGGAGCTTGTAGGATACCGGGTTCAGTTGCTGAAGATCAACAAAAGGGCCCAAATACCTAGGGCCTAACTTGTAACTGGGCACCTTAAAACAAATATATTTGGCGGACAACCAAACCTTATCACCTGGCTTAAATAGGGGCGGAGGTCTACGATACCTTTCGGCCTGGGCCTTAGTGCGAGCAGAGGCCCTTAGAAGGGCCTGTCGTGTGGCTTGCCAGAGTGCCTTGATGTCACGCACCTGGGCATCCACCGCAGAAACGTGAGTTGAGGTGGCCAGAGGGAGAGGCGGGCGGGGATGTAACCCAAACACGACAAAAAAAGGAGAGGCTCCAGCGGATTCAGAGTCTAAGGAATTATATGAAAATTCCGCCCAAGGGAGGAGGTCAGACCAGTTATCCTGATGGGCGGATACAAAATGTCGTAGGTAGGTACCTAAAACTTGGTTACTCCTCTCTACCTGCCCGTTGGTTTGAGGGTGGTAAGCAGACGAGAAGTCTAGCTGAATTCGCAACTGACCACATAAAGCCCGCCAGAACCTCGAAACAAACTGGACCCCCTATCTGAGACGACATGCAACGGAAGACCAAGTAACAGGAAAATATGGTGGAAAAATATGGTGTAACAGTCCATGGCTATATGGGACCAAGATCTTTCTGGCACCGGGAGAGGCTGAAGCAGACCCACGGGTCTGAGACGAGGAACCTTGTTACGGGCACAGGAGGTACAGGCCAGGACAAAGTCTCTAACGTCTTGAGCGATAGTGGGCCACCAATAGTAGCGAGAGATCAATTGTAAAGACTTGTGAACCCCAGGATGGCCCGCTGTTCGAGAGGAATGTCCCCACTTAAGGATTCGAGGCCGCATGGCAGGGCGGACGTAGGTCTTCCCAGGGGGTAGATGTTGAAGACCCGGGGGCCCCCGGGTTGAGGGGGAAGTTCCGGAGGAATTATGTGCGGCTCTGGGCCCCATAGTTTTCCGAGGATCAAAGAGGGGGCGTAAAAACCCTGACGTTTTTTTGGCCCGGGGAAAGAAAGTAAAGGAAAATTTTTAAAAGCAGGCGAAAAAAAGGAGCGAGCACCGGGTTGGGGGGGATTAAATCCCCGGGGCAGACTGAAGATAAAGGGGGTTTTTGTGATCGGTGAAGATCTCGATGGGATGGCGAGCCCCCTCCAGCAAGTGTCGCCATTCCTCTAGGGCTAACTTTATGGCCAGTAGTTAACGATCAACAATCGTGTAATTCCGTTCGGCAGGAGTGAAGGTCTTGGAAAAGAAGCCGCAAATACGCAATCTCCCAGAGGAGGACTTTTGAAGGAGGACAGTGCCGGCACCGACTGAGGAGTTGTCCACTTCTAGGACAAATGGACGCTGCGGGTCCGGGCAAGACAGAACAGGAGCTGAAGCGAATGCTGCTTTATGACGATCAAAGGCATTGTGGGCTTTGGGAGGCCAGGATTTGGGGTTAGCATTCTTCTTAGTAAGGGCCACCAGTGGGGCCACCAGCGTAGAAAATTGCGGGACGAACTGACTAATAGTTTGCGAACCTCAAAAAGCGCTGGATGGACCGGAGACCCACCGGTCGGGGCTACTGCAAGACCGCTGAAAGCTTAGAGGGATCCATCTGATGACCTTGATCCGAAACGATGTACCCTAGGAAGGGCAACGAGGTGCGTTCAAACAGGCATTTCTCCAATTTGGCATATAGCTGGTGGGTACGGTGACATCTGAGCACCTGGCGGATGTGGTCGCGGTGAGTCTCTAGATCTGGAGAGAAGATTAAAATGTCGTCCAGATAAACAATGACACAGACGTAGAGAAGGTTGCGAAAGATCTCGTTGACGAAGTTTTGGAACACTGCCGGAGCGTTGCAGAGGCCAAATGGCATGATGAGATATTCAAGTGGCCATCTCGGGTATTAAAGGCCGTCTTCCATTCGTCGCCTTCCCGGATACGAATCAAGTTATATGCTCCACGTAAATCCAACTTGGAAAAAAATTTTGCGCCACGCAGGCAATCAGAAAGCTCGGAGATCAGAGGCAGGGGGTATACATTTTTATGGTGATTTTATTGAGTCCCCGATAATCGATACAAGGCCAGAGAGTTCTATCTTTCTCTTCGACAAAGAAGAATCCGGCCCCCGCCGGCGATGAGGACTTGCGTATAAAGCCTTTACGGAGATTCTCCTGAATATAATCCGACATCGCCTTGGTCTCCGGGACAGAAAGAGGGCAGACTCTGCCTCGGGAAGGAGTAGTACCGGGTTGCAAGTCAATAGGACAGTCGAACGGCCGATGTGGAGGAAGAGTTTCGGCCTGTCTTTCGGAAAAGACATCGGCTAGATCCTGGTAAGGAGTGGGCAGACCCGGCAGAGGCTTCGTAGGCTTTACAGAGGCAGACCGTAGAGCAGGACGGAGTACTTAAAGGCATCGCGAGTGGCACGCGGTGCCCCAATGGATAATCTCGCCTGTGTTCTAGTCTAGGGTCGGAGCATGCTCTTGCAACCAAGGAAGGCCCAGGAGGATTTCAGAAGAGGAGCGAGACAGAACAAGAAGTTTCAGAGTCTCCTTGTGTAGAAAGCCTATCTGCAAGGGGAGGAGCGCAGTGCAGAACTGAATAGCATCCTTGAGGCATTCGCCACTGACAGAGGAGACGAACATGGGTTTCTGCAGAGGGGTCACCGGGAGATGAAACTTGGACACCAGCGCGTGGCTGATAAAATTTCCAGCGGATCTCGAATCAAGCAAGGCAGTGGCTTTAAAGGTGCTGTCCGGTGAAATTTCACAGAGTACAGGAATGGTCAGATGGGGAGAGGCCGCACTGACACCTAGGGATGCCTCTCCTGTGAGCCCTAGGTGCGAGAGTTTCCCAGGCGCACCGTCCCCAATGAAGTGGCCAGAACCGCCACAGTAGAAACATAGCTGCCTTTGACGACGCTGTGAGCGTTCCTCCTGGGTCAAGTGAACTTTCGACCTGCATGAGTTCGTCCTCAGGAACCATTGGCGGAGGAAGGGGAGGTCATTGAAAAACAGGAGCCAGACGAGGTAGCCGGCATGGTCGGGTGACCTCCTGTTGGAGGCGGAGCTCTTGTTGTCTCTCGGCAAACCATATGTCGATTCGGGGGGGCCAACCGAATCAGTTTGTCCAGATTGGATGGCAGGTCCCGACCAGCAAGCTCGTCTTTAATGCGCCCAGAGAGGCCTTGCCAGAAGGTTGCCACCAACGCCTCATGTTCCAGTCCATTTCTGAGGCTAGGGTGCGGAACTGCACGGAGTAGTAACCCACAGTGGAGTTGCACTGACGGAAACGGAGCAGAGCTGCGACAGCGGAGGAGGTGCGGCCAGGTTCCTCAAAGACGGTGTGGAACCCCTGGAGGAAGGCTTGTAGATTTGCCGTCAAAGGATCTCCTTGGTCCCATAGCAGAGTGGCCCAGGCCAGAGCTTCGCCCGTTAGGAGGCTAATTATGAAGGCCACCTTAGCCCGCCCGGTAGGGAATTGATGCCCCATTATCTCAATGTGGATGGAGCATTGACTGATGAAGCCTCGGCACTTCTTCGGATCTCCATCATAGCGTGACGGCAGTGGCAGATGCAGAGAAGGTCCCGGTGCAGGAGCAGGTAGAGCCATGGCTGCAGGAGCAACTGGTGCTGGCGTGGAGGCGGCAGCCGCAGGCGGAGGTAGACGAGCCGCAAGATTCTACATCATGGAAGCGAGCTGGTCAATACGCTGGCTCTGCTGTGCGACGGCCTTCGTGACGTCCCGTAGTTCGGGCAGAGGTACCCTGGCGGAATCCATGGCCAGATTGTACTGTAAGGGTTTGGTGGATTCGCAGGACCACCGCAAGTGATGATAGTTAAGCCACGTCAGGGAGCGGAGTCTAAGTAGCCCCCGGTATTCATCAGATTCCGCCGCAAAGCAGGATGGACTTGCTGCGGCGTGAGGCTCCCAGGTCGCTACCCCTGACGTGACTCGCTTGCGATGGCGGCCGGGATAATGCGTGGTACAGAGACGTAATCCAGAGGCGTAGTCGGGGGCAGGCAGGAGGTGAAGGACGGGGGGCAGAGGTTCATGGTCAGAGACGGGCAGAAGGTCAGGGCAGGCTGCAAAGAGACAAAGTCAGGAAATGTAGAGGAACGGACTGGTACACGGATAATCAGACAGGACTTCCAACACTTCTCTAGACAAGGTACGCACACCAACAATCTGGCAGAGAGTGCTGGGGGCGTATTCCTTATATAGGACCAGCGGCCGGCAATAGACAAATTACCGGGCCACTGGCCCTTTAAATCCAGACCAGCCGTCGCGCGCGCGCCCTAAGCGCAGGCAGGGTAGGGGGGGGCGGCCGCGGGGGGCGACGGCACCCGTGCCAGCCCCCATGACAATAAATCAGGCGCATTCTAGCGCTAAGACGACAATTCAGGCTCAGGTAAATCACTTTAAAAGTAGTTTACCTGTTAAAGCAGTGATGCACCTGGAATTGCCATACTGAAGCTATAAATCTATAATTTTGTACGATTCTAGTGTGCCCCGCCTCCCACACGCCGCAGGCGCTCTGTAATGCACCTAATACTGGGGTACGGGCTATGTAAAAATATAACGAACTGGGCTGTGCCGGTTAACGGGCTGAAAAGACACCAGACTTCTAGTGCAGCCTCGTTCATACATGTCGCCCATGGTCTTTTACTTTTGTTCTTGGGTTGATTTGCACATGTTGGACCAAAGCACACTCATCTCTGAAACACAGAACTTGTTTCCTTCCTAAGTGGTATGATGGATGGACATTTCCATCTTGTTTGTACTTGCGTATAATTGTTTGCACAGATGAGCAATGCACCTTCAGGTATCTGAAAATGGTACTCAAGGATGATCCAGACTTGTGCAAGTCCACAATATTTTTCCTGATATCTTGGCTGATTTCTTTAGACTTCCCCATGATGTTACACACAGAAGCAATGTGTTTCTGGTGTGCTTTAAAAAATAAATCCACAGGGGTGTCTCTAATTAACTTAAAAATTTTGCCAAAAAACCAGAATCAGAAGCTTCCAAAGACATGACATCATCATATGGGCTGTCCCAAATTTTTTAAAGTAATCCTAGTAATCCTAGTGTTTGTAAATTTTTGACTTTGCAGAAAGTAATAAAAAATGCCTTGTGAAATTCTATGTATCTCATTATTCTGACATTTGGCATATATAAATAATTTTGGTAATCCTAATTGACCTAAAATGGATAAGGTTTATTCTGATTTCATGTCAGATAGTGAGAAAAACGTGTAGGGGGACTTGTATGAACGGGGCTGCGGCAGAAGTCTGGATTCTTTTCAGCCCGGACTAGCACCATTAATTCTATTTTTAACCAGGCACACTCCAATATCAGGCGCATTAGAGAGCGCCCGCGGCACTTTGTAATGCGCCTGAGCAGGGGCGGCGCTAGGCAGATTCATTCGGGGGAACGAGCCCCGAATAAATCTGCCTGTGCCCCGAATGTCTACGGCTCCAGGCCGCTGTCGTGGGCCTGGAGCGCTCCTTGGTGCGGGCAGCGCCCGCCGATCTCTGACTGTGCGGCCGTTTCACAGCGGCCGCACAGTCAGAGTCGGGGAGAGTCGTTCCCATTCTGTCTTCTCCCCTGTATGTACAGCACTTGGTACATACACGTCGGCGTCGCAGGGGGCATAACACGCCGCTTTCATCACCCCCCTGCGACGCTGGGTCTCCTAAGCTGGCAGCTCTGCCAGCTGAGGAGGTGTCGGGCCCCGCGAGACGGCGTAAGTAGCGTGATGACATCACGCTGCTTACACCGTTCACCATCTGCAGGACCAGGACGCGCGGACTGTGCCTCATTAGGTAAGTAGGTTTTTTTATTTTATTTTTATTAGCTATGGGGGGCATATCACTGGCTGGGGGGGGCATATCACTGGCTGGGGGCGGCATATCACTGGCTTGGGGGGCATATCAATGGCTTGGGGGGCATATCACTGGCTGGGCGGCATATCACTGGCTGGGGGGAATATTAATGGCTGGGGGAATATTAATGGCTGGGGGGCATATCACTGTCTGGGGGGGGGGGCATATCACTTGCTGGGGGGCATATTACTGGCTGGGGGGGGCATAGTACTGGCTGGGGGGGCATAGTACTGCCTGGGGGGCATATCACTGGCTGGGTGGGCATATCACTGGCTGGGGGGGGCATATTACTGGCTACAGGGGGGCATATTAATGGCTGGGGGGGCATATCACTGGCTGGGGGGCATATTACTGGCTGGGGGGCATATTAATGGCTGGGGGGGCATATCACTGGCTGGGGGGCATATTACTGGCTGGGGGGGCATATCACTGGCTGGGGGGCATATCACTGGCTGGGGGGCATATTACTGGCTGTGGGCATATTAATGGCTGGGGGGGCATATCACTGGCTGGGGGGCATATTACTGGCTGGGGGGCATATTAATGGCTGGGGGGGCATATCACTGGCTGGGGGGCATATTAATGGCTGGGGGGGCATATCACTGGCTGGGTGGCATATTACTGGCTGGGGGTCATATTAATGGCTGGGGGGGCATATCACTGGCGGGGGGCATATCACTGGCTATGGGGGGCATATCACTGGTTGGGGGGCATATCACTGGCTGGGGGGCATATCAATGGCTGGGGGGCATATCAATGGCTGGGGGGCATATTACTGGCTATGGGGGGCATATTACTGGCTGGGGGGCATATTACTGGCTGGGGGGCATATTACTGGCTATGGGGGGCATATTATTGGCTATGGGGCGCATATTACTGGCTGGGGGGCATATTAATGGCTATGGGGGCATATTACTGGCTATGGGGCTCGGATTCGCCGAGCGGGGAGGAGAGAAGGAATCCATAGTTCTCTATGAGAACTGTGGATTATCGTAATAACTGGGACAGATTGGAGCCGTATTGCAGCGCAAAAACGGCGCGCAGTATGGCTCCAATCCGCGCCCAAATAAGCCATGTGAACATTGCCTTAGATGTTTGTTTTGTACATTTTTCAGTGAAGAGTTGTGGACAGTAGAAGACATCATGGCGTCTGGGACAGATGAGAAAAGAAAGAGAACAACTCTTCAGAGGCGTCTCCTGAAAGTCACCAAATGTAACTGCAGTGTAATCATTGATATTTCTGCTGAGCCTACATACAACTAGTATCTACCACTATATGGTCACTGTATGGCGGTGGTATATGTACAACTGATGTCACATGTGGGGGTTGCGTTCGGTCAGGGTCTGGCAGAATAATTTGAACCTTAAGTAGTAATAGTTTTGGGTCTTGGTTTTGTAGGAGTTTTTTTTACTAACAATGAGTCGTCTGGTCTACTTGCTCCATGTATAGGTGTATTTTTTGGTGACTGTCACTGTCATCCAGAGGTGAGAGGTTTCTAAAAAGCAGATTTGTCAGGTCTGATTTTCATTGTGCAGTGACTGCTGAAGAGATGGATGGGATCTGTGTGGAATGTGCAGAAAATTAGTGACAGGAACAGAAGGTTTTTCTCTGTAAAAATACATCCGCAGTTCACAATGAGGCACGAAAAATTCCGTGTGAACCCAGCCTTACTCAGAAAAACTTAAGGGCCTGAGCCCCGGATGTTTTGGGACCCTAGCAACACCCCTGCGCCTGAGATCGGGTGGTGTGCTGGAGGCGCTTCGCACTACAACCATACGAAGCTACAAATGTGTAGCTTCGTATGGCAAATCCAGGCACATCGCTGCTGGTACAGGTAAACCACTTGGATTACCAAAGCCAGAATTGTCATTTTTGTGCTAGAATGTGCCTGGTTCTAAAGGGTATGTGGTCCGACCCCCAGGCTACAGTTTTAAGTTTGAAACACACATAATAGCTCATAACTGCTATCAGATGGTCCCTTCAACTGTATTTGTGTCCTCTGGATGCACATACAGTTGAAGGCTTCCACAGAGCAGAGAGAGCGGCCCTCTGGAGTATCTGGCACAGATAGCGAGAATGTCATCCCGGTGCCTGCACAGTATGCTGACCTCATGAAACCGAATTTCTCAAAAATTTGGTTCGCCGAGTTCACCGAATTTTCCAATAGAATTAGTTTTGACCCAAATTAATTTGTGATGAATCGCGTTAAAAAACAGTTATTTCCTGGCTGCAGAGAGCCTGTAGGGTGCTGTTGAACATTGTGCCATGCTCAAATATGCAGAGGGAGCTTGGTTTGATCTTCATACAATTCTGTTTTAGTATGACACACATGACTGTCGCCACTCTTAGAATCGCTTCACTCTAAAATTCCCTGGGACTTATGGGGGCAAAACTGACCAAAAATCTGAAGCGGGAATGCAGCCTGATAAAGGCATGGCAGCTCCAGCTGGAAAAAAACAAGTTGAGGGCTAAGATCCGACGATAGCGTCAAAGAACACAGAAGTAGGTTAATGAAGCCAGCACAGGTCTGAGCACAGTAAGGGGACGTCCGTCACAGCAGGGGTCACTCCATGAGGCCAGAGCTTTAAACTGTCACAGCATATGACAGAACCTGTTCTGTTAAATGCTGATACATGTAGAGGCTCCCCGAATGAGTGTAGATGGTGTCAGCAGTAATTTTGCGTTGACGTCTCTGATAATTTTGCCCTTCCTTACATCCGGCAGTGTCCGCTTTCAATTGGTCAATAATCCCTCAATATTGCTAAAGCCAAAAACAAACAGGAGTTGATCCAAAACAGAGATGACCAGTAGATGGGATATTTGCATGTCTTCTGTGTTCTGTATCCACTCCTGCTTTTGGCTATCAATCCTGATGCTTTTAATTCCTTCTGAAAGGTGAAAAGAAGGGGAAAACCAAACATAATGGCAACGTCATAGAGTGGTGAGGGAGGAAACAGCATTAGGAAACCACAGGGTGTTCCAGTGAGACAGGGGTCACTTGGCAGCAGCACGAGTAGGCCACAGAGTGTGGATGTCACGGCAGCAGCAACAGCAGCAGCATGAGGTCAGACAGTGGCACAATGACATTCTGGAGGTGGCACAAAGAGGAGTAGGCCACAGAGTGGCACAATGAAGAGTGCAGAGTCCACCGCAGCAGCAGCAGCATGAGGACAGACAGTGGCACAATGACAGAGTGCGGAAGTGGCAGAAACAGGACTAGGCCACAGAGTGGCACAATGACAGAGTATAGAGGTCACGGCAGCAGAATGAGGTCCTATTGTTGCACAATTACTGAGTGTGGAGGTGGCACAAACAGGAGTAAGGCACAGAGTGGCAAAATGCCAGAGTGTGGATGTGACATCATCAGCTACAACAGCAGCAGCATGAGTTCAGAGAGTGGCACAATGACAGAGTGTGGAGGTGGGTGCAAATACCAGTCCCTGCTAAAGATGGTGGTAGGCAGATGGAGCAACTGGCAGCAGATGTGTGGCATCAGGCGGGTGGCGGCATCAGAATAGTGGCTGAGGTAGGTAGTTTGAATCCAGACTCATTTCTCAAAGTTTTGGTGAGGCGTCATGGCTGATGTAATCTGATGCCTAAGGCATTGGTGTGTGGAAATCCTGACTGATCCACACCTGATTCATCTTGACAAAGGACAGTCACTCCACATTTCCAGGGGACAAGCGGGTTCTCCTTGGGGTAATGATGGCCCCTGCCGCACTGAACACCCGCTCTGATGCCACACTACTGGCCGGTCAGGACAGCTTCTCCACTGCAAACTCGGCAGTTGCGGCCACAAATCCAGTTTGGCTGCCCAGTAGTCCAGCGGATCTTCTAACTGGGGTGGCAGAGTGTTGTCCAAGTAAGCCATGACCTGTTGGTTCAGAGTCTGCTCTAGATCCTGCTGCTCCTGCTGGTGAGTGCCCTCCTCATCAGCGACTCCAGACTTAGGTTTCTGCTGATGGAGCTAGTACTGCTCCTACCCCCCAACCTTCCCACAGCAGCCGTGGCAGTGGTACGTGAGAGCTGAGGAACCCCACGGTCAGACCTGTGAGAGGATGGACCATGCTGCACATAGCAAAACGAGGAATGTATGCAAGCTCACCACTCCTGGACGCACGTGTAGGAAATCACAACTCCATGCTGCACATAGGCAGCGGCCAACTGACTACGGAGGATTTCTCTATAGTATTTGAGTTTGTCCTCCCTCTCAGCAGCTGGAAAAATGGCTCCCATTGGACCGGTAGCTAGGGTCCAAGAGTGTGAAGAGCCAGAAGTCATCCCTCTGCTGGATGGTGACTATTCGGCTGTCGCTAGCCAGGCAAATCAGCATGCAGTGGGCTATGTGCGCAAGTGACTCTGAGGGACTCCCTGCCTCCATCTCCACTGTATACTGCCACGGTGCTTGGGGGTTATCTGCCTTGTCTTCCTCATCTCCATCTACCTCCTCCAGCTGCTCCTGCTCCTCCTGTCCTGTCACCTGGGTAGATAAACCACTAATTTCTCCAGACAATGCTTGTGCTCCAATGTCCTCCTCCTCCTCTAGTTCAGTCCTCACCGGACTCATGTGGCCGCGAGATGTGGTCGCCACATCTCCAGTCGCCTGCCCCGACAGATTTTTCAGCATCTGTTCCAGAACATGAAGCAGTGGAATGACGTCATTTGTTCCGTAGTCCTGGCGACGGACAAATAATGTCGCCTCCTCAAATGGCCTCAGCAAACGGCAGGTGTCACGCATGAGCTGCCACTGGCTGACATCAAAGTTACACAGGGGAGTACTCCTGTCTGCCTGGATCATCAAAAATCATTAATAGCCTTTCTCTGTTCATACAGTCAGTCTAACATGTGCAGGCTGGAATTCCAACGGCTGGAAACATCGCATATTAGCGTGTGTTGGGGGAGGGCATTCTGCCGCTGCAACTTGAGGAGGGTGTGCCTGGCTTTGTAGGAATGGATGAAGTGCATGCACAGTTTCCTGACCATTTTCAGAATGTGTCACGTCAGAGGAGGTGCAGTGGACCCTGACTACCACCCAGCCCACTGTCCCTGCCTACTTGGCGTGCTGCCCTAGATGGCAGACCCCAACTGGATGACAGTCCCTACACTACTATGTGCAGGGCCGTCAGGGGAACGCAGAGTCAGACAGTCCAGGTCGATAACAGTACGGGTGCGCCAAGGCCACGAATCAGAAACCAGGAGAATAACGGTAAACAAGCCAAGGGTCAAAAACACAGGAGGTCATGCAGTACAAAAATGGAGGAAAAAATGTCGAGGAGCAAGTCGAAGTCAGGAATATAGACGTAAACAAGCAGAAACAGGAGTAACCGGGAAGCAAAAGGGATAACCTTTCTCAGGCAACAACTGGGAGAAATGAGAGAGTTTAAATGAGGAGCCTGGAGCCCGCCGCAGCAAACAATTGGTGCGGCCTCTGGGCCCTCCTATTGGCCAGTGCAGCAAACCCTCTGACCTGATTAGAAGCCGCGCTGTCACTCCTAAGCTCATCAGACAGGCCTCTCCCTGGGTGTGTCAACTGACTAGAGGGATTAACCCCTGCCGTGCCTTGCTGCTCAACGGTGGAAATGTGTGCTGTGACAGTACCTCCCCTTTTAGGAGGGGCCACTGGACCCTTCCCTGGTTTGAGTATGTCCAAGTGAGAGTCGTGGAATTCCCTGATCAGAGATTCCTCGTGGATGAACCTTGCTGGAACCCACGACCTCTCCTCCGGACCATAACCCTTCCAGTGGACATGGTACTGTAAGGACCTCTGCACTCTATGAGATTCTAAGATACGGGCAACTTCATATTCTAACTGACCCTCTACACTAACAGGAAGAGGGGGTTTGGGAGGTGAAGTTGGAGACGGAGTGTACCTCTTTAACAGTGACTGGTGAAAAACTTTATGAACCCGGGGGGAAGGAGGTTACTTAAGCCGGTATGTCACTGGGTTCACAACTTCTTGCACTACATGAGAGCCCAAAAATCATGGAGCTAATTTACCGGAAGATACTTTTAGGCAAAGATTTTGGGTGGACAACCAAACCTTATCCCCCACAGAAAAACCACTGGAGCAAAGACGCCTCTTCTCACTCTTTCTTTTTTGGATGCTCTGGGCGTTGACCAAGTTCTTTTGAACCTGGGCCCAGACTGTGCACAGATCTTTAACAATAGCATCCACCCCATTGTGATCAGACATAGCGCTGGATAAAGATGCATGTCTCGGATGAAAACCGTAATAGCGGAAAAATGGAGAAACACCAGATGAACTCTTATCCTGATTATTAATCGCAAATTCCACTAAAGGTAAGTATTTAACCAAATCTGCCTGCTGATCAGAGACAAAACAACGAAATTTGGTTCAATTTGGTTCACCCTCTCCGTCTGCCCATTAGTCTCAGGGTGGAAGGCCGAGGAGAAGGATAGGGTGATACCCAGAGCCTTACAGAGAGATCTCCAGAAACGGGAAACAAATTGGACCCCTCTGTTAGAACAATGTTCTCGGGTAACCCATGCGGTTTCACAATGTGTTTGATGAACAGCTCAGCAAAATTCTTGGACAATGGCAAACCTCGTGTTGGAACCAAATGAAACATTTTACTAAAGCAATCCACCATCACCCAAATGACCGTCTCAGCGGCAGGAAGATCAGTCATAAAGTCCATGGAGATGTAGGTCCATGGGTGCTCGGGTATGGGAAGAGGACACAGTTCCCCAGGAGGACGGGTTCTGGGAACCTTTGCCTGAGCACAAATGTCACACGCTGCCACATAGGCCTCCACATCATGATACAATGAAGGCCACCAGTAGTTGCGAGAGATGAGCCTCTTTGTGCCAGATGCTCCGGGATGTCCAGATACTACAGAATCATGTAATTCCTTTAATAACCGAAGACTCTAGAAGCAGGACAATTAGCAGGTCTCATATCCTGGTGAGTCTTTATCTCAGTAGCTAAATCGGGGGACACGGGAGACAATCGTCTCCTTGGGTAATATAGGTCCTGGATCCTCCTGAGGTGAGTGACTGGCACAGAAGCTTCTAGAAAGCACACGGCCGGAGATTGGTCAGAGCGGCCGACCCCTGAGATAGGACTGCCCCTGCTCCAACCTCAGAAGCATCAACCTCAATGACGAAGGGTTTGGTATAGTCAGCTTGAACCAACACTGGGGCAGAGACAAAACACTGCTTAAGTCTTTCGAAAGCCTCTAAGGCCTCAGGTTGCCAGTTACTGATATTAACCCCCTTTTTAGTCAAATCAGTTAGTGGCTGAACGAGAACAGAAAAATTTCAGAAAAATTTTCAATAATAATTAGGAAAGCCTAGGAACCGCTGCAAGGCTTTCAGGGAGGAAGGACGAACCCAATCAAGATTTGCCTGAACCTTCCCGGGATCCATACGAAACGAAATAGGAGTCAAAACATATTCCAGGAAAGGTACCTCCTGAACCCCGAAAACACATTTCTCAAGTTTGACAAACAAACTATTAACCCTCAAGATTTGCAAAATTTGCCGTACCTGTCATCCAGATATACGACCATACAACGACCAATGAGTTCTCGGAAAATATCATTTACCAGGTTCTGGAAGACTGCAGGAGCATTACACAACCCAAAAGTCATAACCAGATATTCAAAATGGCCCTCCGGAGTATTAAATGTGGTCTTCCACTCATCCTCTTCTTTGATACGAATAAGGTTATAAGCCCCTCTTAGGTCCAGGTGGAAAACCCCTTCGCCCCCTGGATTTGTTTAAGCAGGTCAGGAATCAATGGTATTGGTTCTTTACTGTTATTTTATTGAGCTCCCGATAATCAATGCATGGGCGGAGACTTCCATCCTTTTTCTTAACAAGAAGAATCCTGCACCCATAGGAGACACCAAAGGCCGGAGGTGACCCATCTGTAAACTCTCTGCAATGTATTGCTTCAAAGCGGTTCTCTCTGGACCTGACAAGTTATATATCCTGCCTTTAGGAAATCTTATCCCAGGCAGGAGATCGATAGTACAGTCATAGGATTTATACGGGGGTAACCTCTCAGACTGGGTCTTAGAAAACACCTCAGAAAAATTGAGAATAAAGGCAGGAATCTGCTCTTTTTCCACATTACCAAGAACCATAGGGAGACATTTGTCAAAACACTGCTTTACTCATCTAATTAATTCTCCAGAACTCCAATCAATAACTGGGTTGTGTCTCTGAAGCCAGGGCAACACCAAAACAACATCAGCGGGTAAGCCTTCCATGATAAACAGTGTACATTTCTCTTTGTACATAGACTCAACTAGCACCTCAAGTTCTGGGATGCAATACTGAATATTGCCCTTATCTAACGGGGTAGAATCAATAGCCACAACCCACATGGGATCTGCTAGAGGCCTCCAGGGAAGGCCCAGACGCATCCACAAAATTGGAAGCTGATACTGAGTCTACAAAAGCACTCCCAGATTCACACAAAGAAAAATATGAAATTTTCACTGGCAATAACAACTTTTTTTGACACCATAGGGAATACCTGTTCACCTAGGTGACCTTCCCGCGAGTCACCTATGCGCTGGAGTATTCCGGCCAGGGCTTCCTTTTGGGACACTCACGGATGCAGTGACCTCCTCCGCCACAGTAGAAGCACAGTCCCTGGGTGAGATGTGAGGTCCTGCGGTTACAGGCAGTACCCGCAGAAAAAGCCCTACCTGCATAGTCTCCTCAGGGGGCATCGCCGCACTGTAAGACTCTGGAGTGGTGGCTGAACAGAGTAGTGGAGTAAGCGGGGCAACAGAGAAAGGGTCTGCTCCCGACGTCTCTCCCTAAACCGTCTGTCTAGTCAAACTGCTAAAGGGATGTCGTCATTCAGAGTGCCAGAAGTAGGATAATTCAACAACATGTCCTTAACATGGTCAGCCAATCCTACCCGGGACTGGCACTTGAGGGCTGTGTCGTTACGCCTCGACGGAACGCACCAGCCACCGCCTCCCTATCAGGGTCATCGAAGAGAAGTCCCAAAAAGACAAAAAATCTGTCTACAGAAGACAATTCCGGTGAGTCAGGGGGTAGTGAGAATGCCCACTCCTGGGGGGACCCTTGGAGAAGGGACATGAAAATTCCCACTCTCTGTTCCTCATTACCAAAGGTACGTGGGCAGAGTTGAAAATACAACCAACATCTCTCCCTAGAAGTCAGAAAACCCTCTTGTCACCTGAAAACCTATCAGGTACCTGAATAGGGGGTTCCACCAAAGGGGAACGCGATGCCGGAGGGAGGTCTCCTGCTGCTGTACCCTCAGCGTCAGGTCTTGGACCAACTGGGTAAGTCCCTGCATCTGCTCCACCAGTGCAGTCATGGGGTTCATGGTTCCTGGGGAGCAGTATTGTATGGCCTGAGAAAATGTCACGTCAGAGGAGGTGCAGTGGGCCCTGTGCCACCCAGCCCACTGTCCCTGCATACTTGGCATGCTGCCCTAGATGGCAGACCCCAAATGGATGACAGTCCGTACACTACTACGTGCAGGGCCATCAGGAGAACGCAGAGTCAGTCAGTCTAGGTCGATATTGGTACGGGTACGCCAAAGCCACGAATCAGAAACCAGGAAAATAACGGTAAACAAGCCAAGGGTCAAAAACAGGAGGTCACGCAGTACAAAAAAACGATAGGACAAAAACGTAGTCGAGGAGCAAGCCGAAGTCAGGAACACAAGAGTAAACAAGCAGAAACAGGAATAAACGGGAAGCAAAAGGGATAACCTTTCTCAGGCAACAACTGGGAGAAATGAGAGAGTTTAAATGAGGAGCCTGGAGCCCGCCCCAGCAGATGATTGGTGCAGCCTCCGGGCCCTCCTATTGGCCAGTGCAACACACCCTCTGACCTTATTGAAGCCGAGCTGTCACTCCTAAGCTCATCAGCCTGGCCTTTCCCTGGGTGTGTCACTGACCAGAGGGATTAACCCCTGCCATGCCTTGCTGCTCCACGGCGGAAACGTGCTCCAGGACAGCATGTGCTGAAGATTGGTGGAATACTTCAGGAACCTTTTCACAACCAGATTGAATACGTGCGCCATGCAGGGAGCATGGACCATCCCTCCTCGGTGCAGTGCGGACACCATGTTCCTCCCATTGTTCGTCACCATGGTTCCGATATGAAGTTGGCAAGGAGAAAGCTACATATCGATTTCTTGCTCCATGACGCGGAGCAGTATCTCCCCTGTGTGACTTTGTTCGCCGAGGCAAGCCAGGTGTAGAACTGCGTGACACCGCTGTACCCTACACATGTGGTATGTTGGAGCAGCACTTGTGGAGGCTGAGATGGTGGTGGTGGTGGAGGAGGTGGACATTGACGCAGGAGCAGCAGTTTGACAACGTGGAGGAGAAAGCAACATCTCCTGTCCAATTTGTTGGTGTGGCTGGGCAGGAAGCACATTCAAGTAGGTGGTTTTGCCACCAATGCTCCGCACTGAGTGACTACTACCACTGCTGCCTCGATGAGCCTGTGCCGCTACTTTCTTGGACCTGCGAAGAGAGTCGTCTACCCCATGGCCATTTTGCTCCCGATCTTGCAGTGCTGCTACCCTGCTGACTCACGGCCACACTGCCGACTTGCTGGCTGCACCGCTGCCTGACGCGCAAGCTGACGCCCTCTTCTCCTGACGATGATGAAGCCCTTGCTTCACCCGCCTCCCAAGTGCGATTGGCTACATCTTCATCAATTATTGTTGGATCTTCACTGCTGTCCTACTCAATGCTCTTGGTATGCAGAGGCTGACCCCTCACAACATGACCTCCCATGCCACTATCCACATCCATACTTTGCCGCTTACTGCAAGAAGCAGGGGATGTCGGCCCCATTTCTTCGCTGCCAAGTAGCTGCTGACTGTCCTCAAATTGTTCATCCTCGCTATATAGTGATGCTTAGCCCAGACCACATACTAGTTCTCTGGCTGAGGGAACTGGATGGGACAGAGGCGGGTTGTGGACAGGTGAGAGCCGCTGAGCTGTTCCTGGGCCATGCCAACTAAGGGTTGTGTCTGACAAACCCACTGACTCTTGACTGGGGTAGTCAAATGCCATCTGGGATGAGGTTGATGACCTAGTCAACCAATCAAAAACCCTTGGGTTGGTGGTCAACACACAGCCAATAGATGACACCTGCAGTTCTGTCCTCACCGAGTCACCCCTGCTGCGACATCCCTTTACTGTGCTGCAACATGTGCCTGCTCCAGGAATGTTTGTGCCACTGCCACTCGCATGTGAAGAGCCGGCCACCTCTCTGTCTGACATACTGTTTGTTCAAAAATTTACAAACTCTGTATATGATAAATACACACCCTGTATTTGATTCCAAATGAATCCACTAACAGGCTTGGGTAACCCTTGGATACAAATTGCGCTCCAGAAATGACCAGGAAAAATTTACTCGTATGTGGTATAGAAAAACACTGCGTATTTTACTGAATATAAAAGCACAAACAAGCTCAATTAACCCTTGAATATAAATTGCACTCCAGAAATGACCAGGAAAAATTTACTCATATGTGGTATAGAAAAACACTGTATTTTACTGAATATAAAAGCACAAACACGCTTAATTAACCCTTGAATATAAATTGCGCTCCAGAAATCACCAGGAAAAATTTACTCGTATGTGGTATAGAAAAACACTGTGTATTTTACTGAATATAAAAGCACAAACACGCTTAATTAACCCTTGAATATAAATTGCGCTCCAGAAATCACCAGGAAAAATTTACTCGTATGTGGTATAGAAAAACACTGTGTATTTTACTGAATATAAAAGCACAAACACGCTTAATTAACCCTTGAATATAAATTGCGCTCCAGAAATCACCAGGAAAAATTTACTCGTATGTGGCGTTTAAAAACACCGTGTATTTTACTGAATATAAAAGCACAAACACGCTTAATTAACCCTTGAATATAAATTGCACTCCAGAAATCACCATGAAAAATTTACTCATTAGTGCCGTTTAAAAACACTGTGTATTTTACTGAATATAAAAGCACAAACATGCTTAAATAACCCTTGAATGTAAATTGAGCTCCAGAAATGACTAGGAAAAATTTAGTCATGTAAAACCACTAACAGGATTAATTAACACTTGGATATTCAATGCGCTCCAGAAATGACCAGATGGAATTAAAATGTATATAGGGTAGAATTAGACCCACCCTTGACTTGAATACCCCACAAACTGAATCAAAATGATAACGGAAAATGAGCAGTCTCTGATAAAAGCAGTGAAACCCCCCCCCAAATTGCTGTTAAAAGCAATTTCCTTTGTGTGAGATCTCTGCTGCTGCAGCAGCCGGACGCTTATGTCACGGCACAACGAGAGCAGTGTGAGGAGCGAGCATAGTGTCCGTAGGCTATAGGGGCCCCATACAGGCAGGCAGGGCATAGGGTAGGCTATAGGGGGCATATATATATATATATATATATATATATATATATATATATATATATATATATATATACACAATATATATGTGTGTGTGTGTGTGTGTATATAATATATATATATATATATATATATATATATATATATATATATATACGTAGGTAGGCAGGACATAGGGTAGGCGATACGGGCCATATATTTAGGCAGGCAGGGCTTAGGAAAGTCTATATGGGGCAATATATATATAGGCAGGTGGGGTACATGGTAGGCTATAAGGCCATATGTAGGCATGCAGGGCTTTGGAGAGGCTATATATAAGCTGGTAGGGCTTTGAGGAGGCTATAGTGACTATATATAGGCAGGTGGGGCTTTGTTAAGGCTATAGAAACTATATATAGGCAGGTGGTACTTTGAGGAGCCTATAGGGACTATATATAGGAAGGCAGGGCTTTGGGGAGGATATATACAGGCAGACAGGGCTTTGGGGGGCTATAGGGGCTATATATAGCCAGGCAGGGCTATAGGGGCTATATAGGTAGGCAGGGCTTTGGGGGCTATAGGGGTTAGATATAGATATGTAGGGCTATAGGGGTAGGTATAGGCAGGCAGGGCTAATGGGGGCCAATATATAGGCAGGCAGGGACATAGGGGCTAGATATAGGCAGGCAGGGCTATAGGGGTTAGATATATGCAGGCAGGGCTATAGGGACTAGTTATAGGCAGGGATATAGGGGCCAATATATAGGCAGGCAGGGCTATCCGGTCTAGATATAGGCAGGGCTAAAGGGGCCAATATATAGACAGTCAGGGCTATAGGGGCCAATATATAGGCAGGCAGGGCTATAGGGGCTAGATATAGGCAGGCAGGGCCATTGGGTCCAAAATATAGGCAGGCAGGGCTATAGGGGCCAATATATAGGTAGGCAGGGGGCTTCATTAATATTAAAAAAAATAAGAAATCACTTACTCACCTGTCTCTCGCTCCCTTGCAGCTCCAGCGTTCAGAGGTAGGAAGCGCCAGGCCCCGCAGCTTCTCTCCACTGGCAGTGAACTAGTATGTTTACTGCCGGCGGGCGCAGGAGCCGAACTACTGGGGTAACAGACGCATTAGCTGCTGCCCTGGGGCCCGGTTTTTACGTCCCTGGTATATATATATATATATATATATATATATATATATATATATATATATATATATATAATATATATATATATATATATAATATATAATTTATATATATGTGTGTGTGTGCTGGTAAAGTGAGGATTCTAAAATGCTTGTGTGGTAAATTTTGCAGAGACAAGTCATGGCCGTGAGAAGTCTTCATGGCGGTCTGGGCTGGATGGAGAAGGGAAATTAACTAAATTAAATGTAGCTTCAGTGCAATCACTTATATTTCTGGAAAGCATCTACATACAAAAATTCTAACACTATATAGTCACTGCATGGCAGTGGCATATGTCTGCAGAGCCTGTGTACACTGGTTATTTACAACTATATGGTGACTATATAGCTGTAATATATGTCTGCAGAGCACCTGTGAACAACTTATAGTCACATGTGGTGGTTGCATTTATCCGTGGTCTGGCAGTATTATTTGATCCTTAAGTAGTAATAGTTTTTCGTATTGGTACTTTTTTTTAGCAACAATGATTTGTATGCTATATTTGTTCCATGTAGAGGTTTATTTTTTGGTAACTGTCACTTATAAGGTATTACACTGTCATACGTAGGTGAGCGCTTTTGAAAAAGCAAATTTGTCAGTGCTGATTTTCATTGTACAGTGACTGATGAGGTGATGGACAGACTCTGGAAAACGCATAAAATAAGTGAGAGGAACATAAGCTTTTTTCTCTGTAAAAATATATGGGGCAGTTCACAATATGGCGTGAAAAATGCTGTGTGAACGCAGTCCTACTGAGCAAAACTTAACATAAAGGATTCAGGCAACAGATGTTTTAGGACCTTAGCAATTCCCCTGGCTGCTATATTAAATGATTTAGGTAATACAAACTAATTGCAAAAGTGCTTATTTGTACTGTCCCCATCATTACAGATATAATCTTTGTAGTGATAAAACCCCTTTAAGCTCCAAATGGTAGATCATAATATACATGAAAACTCTTTTCTGGGAAAATGTCAACACAAAAATATTGGTATCTTGCCCACAAATAGTAATGAAATGCATACAGTAGAAGTGTAAAAGTATGGAGCTATCTGTATCATACCCACATGTACCCGCACATGAAAAATTACAACAAAAGGCATACTGTTAAATTATTTCCCAATAAAATCCAATGGTATTGTCAGAGAAAATATAAGGTTGTATGACTTCTCTATTATTCTTTAAGTTTTAAATGTTTTTTTTCTAGCATTTAGGAATCTATCGCTGACCTTGCGCTGCCAGAAGCAATTAGCCTTGATGCAGTTATAGAGATAATAGACATTTCCTATTATTTTAGTCTTAAATTTTTCATAATTTCCAACAGACATAAAGAGGCTAAAGATATAGTATTTAGCCCACCTATTCCCTTATTTTTGGGTTTTTGTCCCTCCAATTTCTAATCACTGATTATATGTAATTGTTTATATATAAGGCAACTGAAATTATTGCTGTAACGTTCCATCACTTAATTCCCAAATCATATAGGACTGTAAAAAAAGTCCTCCAGATTCTTTAACCACTCCCAACAATAAACATCCCCTTTTCCTAGTATTTAATAATTAAAACAATGGTTAGATAAGTTTTTTTTTCTCATCTAAATTAAATACTTAAGTAATGACTTTCTGATTCACCAAATGATATGCTGAAAATTAATTATTAGTAATGTAAAACAAAGATAATGTAAAGGTCACTGCTTATGTATTAAAAATATGTTTATTAAGAAGTAACCAATTGAATTGCATTAAGATTAAATTAAGACATAGTGTTGCAAATTGTAATTAAAATGTGACGTGATGATGATAATGTTAATGTACCACACCTCTAAACTAACCTGTATAAAAACTTGTATGTGTTGACCAAGATAAAGGATTTTGCCTCTGAATCAACATGATGGCAGGCGTCATGTCACATGTCCGTTCTTCTATTAATTTGGAAACTGCACAACGAGGACTAAGTCACTGGCTTATAGTTACAGCACTATAAAAGAAACATCCATGCTGATGAAAAGACAGATGTAAAACTACTGAAAGTTAATGCTCATGATTTTGCCATTATCATAGTCTATCCTATGGAAATAATCGGAGTGACAAAGATACTGTCTATATGACGAGTGAAATTATTGAATCCGAAATAACACCACAACAACAATATGAAAAAGGCACAATGTTGTCAGTAACATTCACAACCAAAGCAGAATGAATATCAAATGCACACATAATATAACATATTTGTCTAAAACACATATAAAGCAGTTTTATGAATATGAAGTGCATCAGCAATACCAGTCAAGGCATGGCAAAACGCAGTTATAACATGATTAGATGCAACAGTGTTGCAATAACTAATACGTCTAGCTAGTAAAAATATGTACAATATATAGATATATATATATATCTTGTGGGGATGGAGCTCAGCAGTAGCAAAAACACACCGTTCGAAGTATACGTTTTTAGTCTCTTGGCATTTATTCAGCCACAGATTATACAGCCAACGAAAATAACAAGCATACGGGCTTAACTTCAGCCCAACAAAAATACAAACACACAGTCCGTGTAGATAACTCAGAGTCTCTGTAAGTCCAGCAGTTCTTAGGTGTTTTCCCCACCCAGATCAGGGGAATGTGGTGTCCAGTGGACGGTAGGCTGCAGCTCAAACTTCCACGTCTTGTCTCAGTCAAGCAACCTCTGACTGAGAACCACCACACCCATCCTCCAAACTTCCTGCCTTAAGTAGGCCTCAAAACCAGGCCTGGATACTGGGAGCAATCCACCCACCCTGCTCTTTGAATTGCTCCAGTAAAGCCTGACCCAGATTCACTGCTATTCCAGCAGTCATACTAACAAAACAAATGTCAGTACCATATCGATACTGACGTATGGCTAACAGGCTTTACTTCACCGAGATCAGAAACCTCGGTGACACGTATCGACCATTAATAACGGCACCTTGTGCCTTCTCACATACCCCCCCCCGCCCAAAGCCGGGGGTTTGGCACCGTCTGCCACCAGACTGTGCATTCTTGAGAGGGCATTTGCGTTTCCCTGCTGCTTGCCTGGCCTATGTTCTACTGTGAACGCAAAATCCTGCAGGGCAAGGAACCAGCGCGTAACCCAGGCATTATTCCCCTTCTTCTCCCGCATCCACATGAGAGGGGCATGGTCGGACACTAGCCTGAATTTTCTGCCTAACAGGTAGTACCTGAGGGAGTCTAACGCCCATTTTATGGCCAGACATTCCTTCTCAATGATGGCATAATTCCGTTCTGCCGGGGACAATTTCCTACTTAGGTATATCACGGAGTGCTCTTCCCCATTCACTACCTGAGACATAACGGCTCCCAAACCCACCTCGTAGGCATCTGTCTGGACCACAAATTCACGGGAGAAGTCCAGGGCTTCTAATACTGGTTGCCCACATAGGGCCTGTTTGAGCTCCTGGAAAGCCCTCTCCCCCTCAGGAGACCACTTTATCATTGTTGACTTCGTGCCCTTGGTTAAGTCAGTCAAGGGAACGGCTATTTCTGCAAACTTCGGGACAAACCATCTATAGTAGCCCACAATACCAAGAAACGCCCTGACCTGCTTCTTGGTGAGGGGGCGGGGCCACTTCTGGATCGCCTCTACTTTATTCACTTGAGGCTTTATTTCCCCTCTCCCAACTATGTACCCAAGGTATCTGGTTTCCTCCATTCCCAGGGCACACTTAATTGGGTTTATCGTAAACCCAGCCTTCCTTAAGGCATCTAGCACAGCCTGGACTTTCCCGAGATGGCTCTCCCAATCATGACTGAAGATCACAACGTCATCTAGGTAGGCGGCCGTGTATCTCCTATGTGGGCGCAGCACTTGATCCATAGCCCTCAGAAAGGTGGCGGGTGCCCCCTGCAAACCAAAAGGCATTCGGACATAGTGAAATAACCCATCAGGAGTAGAGAAAGCAGTTTTCTCCTTAGCATCCTTTGAGAGGGGGGATCTGCCAATATCCCTTGGTGAGGTCAAGGGTGCTAATATACCTCGCCGGACCTAACTGCTCGATTAATTCATCTATCCGGGGCATAGGGTAGGCATCCACTGTGGATACTTCATTGAGTCTGTGATAATCGTTGCAGAATCTCCATTCTCCGTTTGGCTTGGGCACTAGCACTATGGGGCTGGACCATCCACTCTTGGACCTCTCGATCACCCCTAGTTCTAGCATTTTCTGCACCTCTTTGGAAATGACCTCCCGGCGGGCCTCAGGGACTCTATAGGGCTTCAAGTTTACTCTCACATTGGGGTCTGTGAGGATCTCATGCTCTATCACATGGGTACGGCCAGGGGTATTGGTGAACAGGTCTCGATTCTTCTGCAGCAGTTCCCTACATTGTTGCTTTTGGGAGGGGGATAGGGTCTCTGAGATTTTTATGCCGTTTATGTCGGCCTCCGTTTTGGTCACCAAGCAAGAAACCTCGGGAGGCTCTCTCTCCTTCCAGGGTTTTATCAAATTTACGTGGTAAATCTGAGAGGGTTTCCTCTTCCCTGGCTGGTGGACCTTATAATTCACCTCCCCCACCTTTTCAACTATCTCATAGGGACCCTGCCACTTAGCGAGGAATTTGCTTTCAACGGTGGGTACTAATCTTAGTACCCTGTCTCCCTGATTAAAGTGTCTTATCCTGGCGGACCCATTATAGACTAGGGCCTGCGCTTCTTGTGCTTGAAGAAGATGCTCCTTGACAATCGGCATCACCCTGGACATCCTCTCCTGCAGTTGTGCCACATGCTCCATTACATTCCTATGAGGGGTGACCTCACTCTCCCAAGTTTCCTTGGCCACATCTAAGAGTCCTCTAGGATGTCTCCCATACAAAAGCTCGAAGGGTGAAAACCCGGTGGAGGCTTGGGGTACCTTTATAATTGAGAACAGCAGGTATGGTAAGAGACAGTCCCAATCCCGCCCATCCTTCTCTACCACTTTCTTCAGCATGGCCTTCAGGGTCTTGTTAAACCGCTCAACGAGACTGTCCGTCTGAGGATGGTAGACTGAAGTGTGTAGCTGCGTAACTTTCAACACCTTACACAGCTCCCTCATTACCTTCGACATGAATGGTGTTCCCTGATCCGTTAAGATCTCCTTGGGAATTCCTGTGCGGGAGAAGACATAGAACAGCTCCCGTGCAATATTACGGGAAGAGTCGTTCCAGAGAGGCATCGCCTCCGGGTCACGGGTGATGTAATCAACAATGACCAGGATGTACTGGTGACCTATCGCTGACTTCACCAATGGCCCTACCAGATCCATCGCTAGCCTATCAAAAGGGACCTCAATGATTGGTAGCGGAACTAGAGGGCTACGGAAATGTGTTAACGGGGATGTGACCTGGCAGGTGGGACAAGATTGGCAGAAATCCCTAATCTCCCGGTAATACCCTGGCCAATAGAAACGCTGTATCCTCTTAAGTGTTTTGTCTGCTCCTAAGTGCCCCCCTAACACATGGGTGTGAGCCATATCCAGGACCATACGCCTATAGGGACCCGGAACCAATAACTGCTCTACTACCTTGTCCCTTATTTTGGTGACTCGATACAGTAAGTCTTGATTCAGGGCAAAATGCGGAAACCGACTCTCGGCCCCCAACACCTGGGGTACCCCGTTGAGAACCGTCACATTTTCTCGGGCCCCTTTTAGGGTCAAGTACTGAAGTTGAGCGGTACCAAATTTTTTTCTAGATACCTCGAACTCAGGGACAGGCTCGTTTGATGAAACCTCTTCCTCATTATCTCCCACCAGGACTAAAAAAGGGAACTCTGGAATTGTCTCATGTTCCCCCCCAGCGGCCTAGTCCAAGCACCGTGTGGGACTTGGCAGAGACGGTCTTTGCCACAGGTCCCAGAACAGAGGGCAGTCATGGCCCACAATCACATCGTGCAATAGACCCTGCACCACTCCAACATTGTGTGACAAGGTCCCCCAGCCTGTCTCAAGTTTAACCCGGGCCACTGGGTAAACCCTTGTGTCCCCGTGGATACACGTGACCCCTAATTTTTTCCCAGGGACCAACACATATGGGAGCGAGGCCGATATGAGAGTGACTAAACTCCCTGAGTCCAGTAGTCCTGAGACCATGGTGCCATTCACTGTAAGTTTACACATCTGGGGTTCCTCCCCATTAGTTGACACAGCGCTGCACGCCGGATGTGCAAAGAGGGAACTGCGGCGGGTCGCGGAGCAGTCCATGGGCTCCGTCGTGAGGGGACACTGAGCCGCTATATGTCCCAAGCCCCGACATCTCCAACACACAATATTCCTGGGCATTCCTTTTGGCATCGGGTCTGGGCCTCCCCTGGCTTTGGCACGACCCTCCCGGGGAGTCTTGGCTCCTGGCTTCTGTACGTCCCAGTCTCTCCGGCCCTCCCAGTATGGGGATTTCAGGTTCCCTGGGCCCCCCAGGGACCTCTCCATAGCGTGGAACCTCTCTACCAGTCCCACTAGGTCATCCGCCGTCTGAGGATCACCCTGCGCAACCCAGCACTGCACAGAATGCGGAAGAGAGTGCATAAAGCGGTCCATAACCACCCGCTCCACCATTTGCGCTGGGGAGCATGTCTCGGGCTGCAGCCATTTTTGGACCAGATGCAACAAGTCAAATAGCTGCGACCTCGGAGGTTTGGCCTTACTGTATGCCCACTGGTGTACCCTTTGAGCCGGACCACTAACGTAACACCAAGACGCGCCAGGATCTCTGCTTTTAGTTTGGAATATTCCTTAGCGTCCTGTAAGGCGAGGTCGTAGTAGGCCTTTTGGGGCTCCCCAGTCAGATAAGGGGCCAGCACCTCAGCCCATTGTTCCGGTGGTAGTGCCTCCCGGTCGGCAACTCGTTCAAACACTGTGAGGAACGCCTCGATGTCATCTTCCGGAGTCATCTTCTGGAGGGCTTCCCTGACAGTCCTCCTGGCCTGATGTCCCTCATCATGTGACAGTGGAGCTGGAGTTTCCCGGGTCCGCACGGCATCCGTTAACATGGCCATCTGTTGCATTAGCAGCTGGTTCGTAGCTTGCTGCGCCTGCAGGGCTTCAGTATGAGCCCTCTGCTGCTGTTCCGTGGCTTGTCTCTGGGCCTGCATGGCTTCCCCCTGAGCCTTCTGCTGGTGCGCTGTGGCTTGCTGCTTCTGCAGGTGAACCAGGTGCTTAATCAGCTCCTCCATATTAGCAGTTGTAGCTTGGCTCTGCGCTGCTTTGACCCAGGACATACATGCCGGATCTCTGCCCGCATCCTCCAACCACTTGTGGGGATGTAGCTCAGCAGTAGCAAAAACACACCGTTCGTAGTATACGTTTTTAGTCTCTTGGCATTTATTCAGCCACAGATTATACAGCCAACGAAAATAAAAAGCATACGGGCTTAACTTCAGCCCAACAAAAATACAAACACTCAGTCCGTGTAGATAACTCACAGTCTCTGTAAGTCCAGCAGTTCTTAGGTGTTTTCCCCACCCAGATCAGGGGAATGTGGTGTCCAGTGGACGGTAGGCTGCAGCTCAAACTTCCACATCTTGTCTCAGTCAACCAGCCTCTGACTGAGAACCACCACACCCATCCTCCAAACTTCCTGCATTAAGTAGGCCTCAAAACCAGGTCTGGATACCGGGAGCAATCCACCCACCCTGCTCTTTGAATTGTTCCAGTAAAGTCTGACCAAGATCCACTGGTATTCCAGCAGTCATACTAACAAAACAAATGTCAGTACCATATCGATAATGACGTATGGCTAACAAGCTTTACTCGACAATCAATAACGGCACCTTGTGCCTTCTCACTATATATATATATATATATATATATATATAGTATATATATAATATATATTGTGAGCTTTAAGCGGCTCTGGGATCGTGACTTCACGTGTTCAGGCAGAGAGAGAGACGTATTCCAGTGAAAATACAGGGCTTCTGTATTTTATTTAGCAGCAAACAGAAAGTACAACGTGCAAGGCATGCACAAACACAAACAAAAATAAAAACCCCCCTGCCCGTCCTGGGCTTTTAATTTAACAGAGGTCAGTTTAAACTGTCAGTCTGCAAGTTCACCCTGCTGGTTTCCAGCAAGGACTCCACCCAAGCTTGAAGGTAGCCGGGGGTTTTGTAACCACCATAGTCAGCTTACCTGCTGACTTTTATACTCCAGGTAAACCCCGGAGTGGAGTCATGGAAGTGAGCACCCACCCTGCTCTATGCCCCACTCCCAATGAAAGGCCGACCCAGGAAATGGCTGAACCCCATACTAACATATTACGCATGTTAAACATATGTCGACAGTCTAAACTGTCGACACCTATTGAAGTTTGGCCTTTCATTCCCCCAAGTCTCCTTACCTTGGGGGCATGGGTTTGGCCATTAAAAAGGTGCATGCCAAAACACTGGCCGGGTTGTACACTCCAAATTTGTACACCCTTCCTGCTGTTGCCACCTTACAATCCCCCCCCCTCTCCCTCAGACCCGTGGGGGGAGCACCTTGTGCCCCGAAACTATGTACTCTAATAATGCGTCTGCGTTTGCTTGTTGAGACCCTGGCGGGTTCTACACAGAACTTAAAATCCTGTAGGGCCAGGAAACCACCGGGTCACCCTCGCTGTCTTCCCTTTGTTTAGGGCCATCCATTTCAATGGTGAGTGATCAGTGATCACCCTAAATTGCCTCCCCACCAGATAGTACCTCCGCGCCTGATTGCCCATTTCAGAGCCAGACATCCCTCTCTACAATCGAGTAGTTCTTTTCTGCCGCCGACAGCTTCCGGCTGAGGTACCCGACAGGGTGCTCTTCCCCATTAACCCTTTGGGACAGGACTGCACCTAAACCCACCTCTGAGGCATCCGTCTGTACTATGAATTCCCTTCTGAAATCAGGGTACCAGTACAGGTCTCTTACAGAGTACCTCCTTAAGTTTCAGAAAGGTTTGCTCACCTCCGGGTTCCACTTACTAGGGTGGATTTTGCCCCCTTTGGGTGAGATCTGTGAGAGGGGCAGCTATTGTGGCAAAGGCTGGCACAAACCTCCTGTACTAACCTGCAATGCCAAGGAAGGCTCTAACCTGTTTCTTGGACACAGGTTGAGGCCAATTTTGAATGGCCTCGAGCTTGTCTACCTGGGGTTTGATGACCCCTCGGCCAATATTATACCCGAGGTAGCGAGCCCCCTACCCTAATGCGCACTTCTGTGGGTTGGCCGTTAGACCGGCGGCCCCTATCGGTCTAGGACTGCTGCACCTTAGCCAGATGCGAATCCCAATCGGCGCTGTAGATCACCACATCATCCAGGTATGCGGCTGCATAGTTTTTATGCGGCGAGGATGATGTCCATTAACCTCTGAAAGGTCGCGGGGGGCCCCATGCAAACCAAAGGGAAGGACGACTACTGGAAGTGTCCCTCTGGGGTGGAAATGCCGTTTTCTCTTTGGCCGATCTGTGGAGGGGAACCTGCCAATCCCCTTTTTGGTGAGGTCTAAGATGGTCATATACCTCGCTGGTCTCAACCTCTCGATCAGCTCGTCAACCCTTGGCATGGGGTAGGCACGAATTTGGAGACTTCATTTAACTTGCGGAAGTCATTACAAAACCGCAAGCTCCCATCTGGCTTGGGGAATAATCACGATGGGGCTGGACCACCCATTTTGGGGACTTCTCTATTACCCCCAGGGCTAGCATTTTCCTCACTTCTACTGAAATGGCTTGCCTCTGGGCTTTGGCACCCTGTATGGTCTAAAGCCGCACCTTTTGGCCGGGCTCGGTGACAATGTCATGTTGGATGACATCTGTCCGGCCAGGCAGTTTCAGAGAATACCCCTCGGTTCCTCTGTAGGAACTCCCGGACCCCTGTCTCTGGACCTCTGACAAGGACTCCGCGAACGGACGGGGGGGTAACTCCTTGTTTGGGACTCCCCTGACTCCCCTGGCGCCCACCAGGCTTTCTCGGTCCTTCCAGGGTTTGATGAGGTTAATAGGGTTTAAATTTGGTAGGGTTTTCTTTTCCCTGGGGGAAAAACCTTTGTAATTCACCTCACTCACCCGTTCACAGATCTCATAGGGGCCTTGCTATTTAGCTAGGAACTTGCTCTCTACAGTGGACAAGTACGAGCACCCTGTCCCCGGGCTGAAAAGACCTGACTCTTGCGGTCCTGTTGTAAAACCCGGGCCTGGGTTTCCCTGGGCCTGTAGCATGTTTCCCCTTACAAGGGGCATAACTGCCGCGATCCTGTCCTGCATGTTGGCTATAATGTCTATAAACACTTCTGTAAGGGGTTTCCTCTTGCTCCCATGTTTTCTCTGGCTATGTCCCAGGAGCCCTCTGGGATGTCTCCCATATAGCAGCTCGAAGGGAGAAAACCCCCGTGGATGCCTGTTGGGACTTCCTGGATGGCGAACTAAGATAGGGCAACAGGTGGTCCCAATCCTACCATCCTTGTCCCCCACCTTTTTTACAGGGCCCTTTAAGGTTTTATTAAAGCGCTCGACCCGACCATCGGTCTGGGGATGGTACACGGAGGTGCGCAGGTTGGGCAATTTTTAGCAGGCGGCATAGCTCTTGGTTACCTTGGACATAATACGGGGTACCTGATCGGTCAGGATCTCCTTGGGGATCCCTGAAACGGGTGAATAGCTGAAACAGCTCCCTAGCTATCCCTTTAGAGGAGGTATTTCTGAGGGCTATAGCTTCAGGGTAGCGGGTGGCAAAAATCCAGTACAACCAAGATTTTGCTGGTGCCCTCTAGCTGATTTGGGAGGGGACCGACCAGATCCATGCCAATCCGCTCAAATGGTAACCTCTAAAAATGGGGGAGAGGAACCAAGGGGACCCCGGGAAATGGGGTCTAGGGGCGTGGACCTGACACTCCGGGCAGGACTGACAGAATTTCATCCACTGCCTTGTAGATCCCGGGCCAGTAGAAGTTCCGCCCCACCCCGCTCCCAGTTTTCTCCGCCCCCAAGTGTCCCCCCAACACAGGGGGAAAATGTGCCAGCTCTAAGATCATACGGACATGTGTTCGGGGTACTACCAACTGTTCCACCACCTCTTTTGGGCGTCTTTCTCACCCGGTATAATAAATTGTCCCGTATGGCGAAGTGAGGGTAGGCCAACTCCTCCCCTGGTTTCCCTGCGGTCTCCCTCAATGACCTTTACGCTTTTCCAAGCGTTACCCAGGTTAGGGTCCCTCACTTGTTCTGTGCCAAAATTCCCTCTCGAGATGGCAAGGAGGAGAGTTCTAACTCAGAGGGGGTCTCCTCTGGGTCTCCAGCCAGGACCGACAAGGGAAAAGGCACAGGTTCAACATTTCCCACTTGTTTGGCACACGTCATTTCAGCAGGTACACATTATACATTTCATGAGTTTTATTTCCCTACAGGTCCCAAACAGCGGAAAGTCACAGCCAATAACTGCGCTTTTGAGGTAAACTGGTCCCCCACGGCCACCTCAAGTTGGGTGACCCCACAGGCAGTCTCTATTGCCATATGGCAGTGGGTAGTCCTGGTGTCCCCATGGATACAAAACTACCCCTATCCGGCGGTGAGAGGAGTTGCTCTGGGCTCACCAGTCGGGCTTGCACAAGGGTCACTAAGCTCCCCAAGTCCAGGAGGGCCTGCACCAAATGTCCATTAATGGAAAACAGGGCACTCTCGTCGGTCCTTTCCAGCAGGGGACCCCGAGGGAATATGACGGCCGGGCAAACCAGGTGGTACGCCTCCCCATCCCACATTCCATGGGTTTCTTCCCTGCCCGGGCAACGTGCCGCCACAGTCCCAGTCCCTTGGCATCGCCGGGCAGACTAAGGGGTCCCGGGCCTTAAAAAACAGGGTCCCGTTTTGGGGTAGGTGCCCTCCCCCCTTCCGTATACCCGGAACCCCCTTTCGGGACAGGAGCCGTCTTACCGCGGTTGGAGGTCTCCCGGATTCCCCGGTATGTAGGCCTGCAAGGAACTCCTCTGTAGCGCTGAAACGTTCCACAACCGGACCAATTCGTCCACGCTTGGGTCGGTGTAACCCCACGCACCTCTGGGCTTGACGGGAAGGGCCCGCACAAAAACGGTCACAGACCACTCACTCGACCACCTGGGCAGGTGTGTGGGTTCTCCGGCTGTAGCCACTTGTTGGTAATGTGGAACAGGTCATACATTTTTGACCTGGCGGCTTGGCCGGATTAAACTCCCAGGCTTGTACTCTCGGGCCCCTACGGCCAGGGTGACCCCCAGTCGGGCCCGGGTCTCCCCCGCATTTGTTGTAGTCCTTGGCGTCTTGGACACGCAGGTCGAAGTAGGGCCTTCTGCGTTTCGCCCGTTAGGAAGGGAGCCAGGACTCCCCACTGGTCCGCCGGCAGCTGCTCTCTCTCTGCTATCCGCTCAAAGGTCCCCCTGTAAGCCTCGATGTCGTCATCCGGCGGACATCTTGCGCAGGGAACCTTGCACCAAAATGGCGGGGTGTGGACCGAGCACTTGTTGGTACTTCTGGCCTTGCAGCCAGGGTCAGTAGCTGTTGCTCAGCGTGTGGTTTACCTGCTGTTGTTCCTTCACCGTGGCTTGGTGGGTCACAATTAGCAGGCGATTCGTTTTCACTTGCGCCCGGATGGTCCCCTTCGTGTGCTTTCTGCTGGCTGGCCGCCATCCCGCTGGAGGTAAGCGTTGGCTTTTAATTAGTGCTTCACCAACTCATCCATTTTAGCCGCCTCTGCTGACCGTGCGGTTTGCTGCTTAGCACCCAGGACATACGTTTTTCTCTGTCTCAGAAGAGTTCTTCCTCTATTTTGCCCACTCCCTCCACCATGTGTGAGTTTAGCGGCTCTGGGATCGTGACTTCACGTGTTCAGGCAGAGACAGAGACGTAGTCCAGGTGAAAGTACGGGGGTTCTGTATTTTATTTAGCAGCAAACAGAAAGTACAAGTGCAAGGGATGCACAAACACAAACAAAAACAAAACGCCTGCCCGTCTGGGCTCTCTAACTAACAGAGGTCAGCTTACTGTCCCTCTGCAAGTTCACCCTGCTGGTTTTCAGCAGAACTCCACCCAAGGCTTGAAGGTTTGCCAGGGGTTTTTAACCACCCCTAGTCAGCTTACCTGCTGACTTTTATTTCTCCAGGTAAACCCGGAGTGGAGTCCTGGGAAGTGAGCACCCACCCTGCTCTATGCTCACTCCCAATGAAAGGCCGACCCAGGAAAAGGCTTTAAGCCATACTAAATATTACGCATGTTAAACATATGTCGACAGTCTAAACTGTCGACACCTATTGAAGTTTGGCCTTTCATCCCCAAAATCTCCTTACCTTGGGGGCAAAGTGTTTGGACATTGAAAAGGGGCATGCCAGGACACTGGCCGGATTACACTCCACTGTACACCCTTCCTGCTGTTGCCACCTTACAATATATATATATATATATATATATAAATTTTTTATATATTATAAATATAATATATATATATATATATAATATAAAATACTATAATATATATATATATTAATAATTATAATATAATATATAATTTTGACTAGTGGGACTGAATTGGGTTATGATAACAAAAATATAAAACAGATTAATACCCAAATGATCATGGAAAGTGAATATATAGGTATGTGCAAGTCAATATAAAAAAAACACCATGAACTAAAAATAACATAATAAATCTGATCTGAAATTAAGACCATTTGGTGATCTTGTGTTCAATTGAAAAATCCAAAAGGCCTCACTTTCAAAAAGGATATGTTTCAACTTACCTTCTGTCAGGTTTGGAAATAAACTGTATGGCATTAAACCTAAAAGTGCATATATATTTTTTTTTTTTACTGAAATCAATAGTTAATTAAATGAACACCACTATCTTAATATTGTTCTAAGCAAAAGACCCTTTTTATTAAAATATAACTTTTAATACTTCAATCAAAATTCAAAATGCAAACATCACATACCCTCTATATAGGCATACTATATACTTTAGACATATCCTTGATCCAGCATATCACGTTGGCACCAGTATATCCTAATTCCAATCTGGATTCAGAATATGTTTCTATTTAATGTCAGAAATCTTACACTACAACATGTAAAGACTATTTTGCCTCTAAAAGTTCATAAAGAAGAAGCATGCTTTGAAGCACCTGACATTTTGGAATTGCCACCTTTGGAAATGGCTATAACATGTTATGCTATGCTGGTTTTAAGCTTTCTTCTAGTGCAGCCAACATATTTGAGATTGCAAGCAATACACACAGTAGTGTAAACTACAAATTTTGAATTGCAGTTAATTTAATTTTTTATTTGATATGTCTGGCTGTTTGTACCATTGGTAAATGTATTGGTAGGATTGCATATTTACACATCTTACATCAAATGTCTTCACTTTTGTGCCGATCTCTATAGAAATGAACAATAATATGGGGGTAACGAAAATAAACAAATACAAATAAATTCAATGAATTCATTTTTATTTCTTTATTTTCGTTAGCCAATAATCAATAATATGGGTGTAATGAAAATAAAGAAATAAAAATTAATTCATTGAATTCATTTTTGTTTATTTTCGTTACACCCAAATTGTTCATTTTATATACACATCAGCACAACTTCATGAGTCTTATCATTTGATTTCTGCCATGTACAGTTTTATTATAGATTCCATTAGAAAACCCATAAGAGCGTCGCTCGCTCTCCCCTTGGCCCAAAAAAACCGCGCCTCTTTTAACTTAGCCAATCAAAAAACAGAGTCGCTCTGCCTTTCTTTTCCCCATAGAACTCTATGAGATAAGTAGCTCACCCCAGATTGGCTAAGCTGGACGAGCCCCTCTTCCCCCCCAAACCCAAACACAGTACAAAAATATTTCCCATAGACAGTAATAACTTTTAAGGGCGCCCTTCTATCGCACCCTTTTTGCTCCACTCAAAATAGAACACTAAAATATGATTGATGGATCATATCTGCCGCCTGGGCTCAACCAAACAGCCCTTTTTCTGCTTTTTTACTGTATTTTGAACGTCCCCCCCTTTTATTTGATTGGTCAATACTTCTCCATAGGTTTTTAATGGTTTACTCCCCTCCAATTTGATTGGTTGGTTTCTGCCGACCAATGAGAAGCGCTTACAGAATTTGAATTACTGTATTTCCCGGCAATTTACAAATATCACAATTCCTGATGTAGCGCCGGTGACGGCGACAAATGCGTTGTTTGGGATTTGATTGATTTATGTTTATAAAAGGTTTCAGCTCTTTTTCGGATAATATTTTACACCTAATAAAAACGATTTTTTTAATCATACTCCATGCCGCATGGAGCTGAGAGCTGAGATTTCATTGCCCCGATCTCTCCATAGACTACAATGGGACAAAGTAGCTCGCGCTCTGATTGGCCGGGATAGCCAAGCCCCCGCTAGCTCAATCAATCAGCTCTTTTCTGCCTTTTTTACTGTATTTTGAACTGTCCTGCCTTTGCATTTTATTGGTCAATACTTCTCTATAGTTTATAATGGGTCACTGTCGCTCCTATTCTGATTGGCCGGGATAGCCAAGCCCCCGCTAGTTGAACCAATCAGCTCTTTTCTGCATTTTTTACTGTATTTTGAACTGTACCTCCTTTGCATTTGATTGGTCAATACTACTCCATAGCTTATAATGGTCCACTGTCGCTCCTATTCTGATTGGCTGGTTTATGCCGACCAATGAGAAGAGCTTACAGAATTTGAATTACTGTATTTCCTGGCAATTTTCAAGATCCAAATTCCTGATTGTTTGTTAGTGATTTTATTTATGTATTTTTTTTTAGAAGGTTTGAGCTCTTTTTCTGATAATGTTTTACACCTAATAAAAACAATTTTTTTGATTCATACTCCATGCCTCATGGAGCTGAGAGCTGAGATTTATTTCATGAGCGATCTTATATATTTTCACATTAATTTTAAATGTTCCACTTTTTCACTACATTTAATCGTTTTTAGACAGCTTTGATTTTTCACTTTATTCATTGATTCATTTGAAAGACAACTCTTTTTGCTCTTTACTAACATGTTTAATGATTTCTCGCTGTTTTCCAGCCTGTCTCGAATCGGAATAAATGTTGGGCGCTGTCCCTTCTGCGCCTAAGTTCCGCACTGCGCCTCACACTCTGGCGGTGGACTTTACACCGCATGTATGAGCGCACCTCGGCGCCGACATAAATGAGGCGCTAATTTCGCTTGAAATCTGCCGAAAACATGCGCTCCGACTCGGCGAGATTCATACATGTCGCCCATAGAATAGGGTTGATCACAAAATGACAACTATCACCAGTGATGGTCAGGAGAATTTTGTCTTGCCACA
Organism: Phyllomedusa bahiana; assembly: GCA_025379985.1. Classification (NCBI taxonomy): domain Eukaryota; kingdom Metazoa; phylum Chordata; class Amphibia; order Anura; family Hylidae; genus Phyllomedusa; species Phyllomedusa bahiana. The sequence continues at coordinate 46,296 of JAODAL010011477.1, forward strand.
AAATAGGGATATTATTTTTAAATTAATCTGTTACTATGTGTTGTTAATTTATGTTCATATTTTGGTGTTATAATCGGTTCATTTTTGGAAATTTTAGTCTTGGTATATTTGTATTTTTTTTTTGGCAGTATTATAGTAATACAGTATGTATGGTGAGGTATTTGCTCTCTGGAGGTCCATCCAAAAGTTTGCTATGGGGCCAGTTTTCTCTAGTAACCCCCTTGGATTCATTGTAAACAATGTCCTGTGGAATCAGATGATGAATGCCACACAACTCCAGACATGTTTAAGGGAGGTGAGAGGCAACCAATTGTCATGTCAGACCATTCACAACCATTCACATCAGCATACTCTGCATGCTTGATGGCCGGCAAGGGCCACTCCACCAGACACAGACATCATCATCTACAATGGACCAGGAAGCATCTATTCTGAAAGAGAAACCAGTAGTCCTCAGTAGTATTCAGTGATGAAAGTCGATTCACTCTGAGCAGAAATGATGGCTGCCAATGATTCTGGAGATGCATCAGCCTTAGATGCGCCTTTCGTGGTGATGGTGTTACAGCATGGGCAGGTGTGTCTAGTCCATACAGAACTGCCCTCCACTTTGTGAATGGTACAGAAACAAGCCTCTAATGCATTAATAACATCATTAATTCAGTCATTGTGACTCTACATGAACAACATGGGCTTATTTCATCTTCATGGAGTATAGTGCTTCAGATCATCATCAGGTCGCATCATTAACCCCTTATCGCCGAGGCCTATTTTTTAAACACAGTCGTTTTTCCCTCCCCGCCCTCCCAGAGCCATAATTTTTTTTTATTATACATAGACATATGAGGGCTAGAGATGGGCGAATTGATTCTAACGAAGTGGAATTCGTTAGAATTTCAGGAAAACTTCGGTTCGGAACGAAGTCGAACTTTGGGGTACTTCGGGTGAACGAAGTGTGCTTTTGATTGATAAAATGGCTGCGAGCACATGGTGCTACATGGGGCAAAGCACTCTGGGAGGAAGAAGGGCATAGCCTGCATGACATGTGCAGAGGTGAAGCCAATCAGAGACCGGCGGGATTCTGTGACGTCACCGCACTATATAAGTCCGGGCGCGACACTGGGAGCTCATACCGCTCTCACTGTACTGATCAGGGAAGGTGCTGCCGCGGCTGATAGCTCTTACTGAAGAATGGATTTTTTTATATAGCGATTTCTGTGGGGTGTCTCAGCTTGTCTCAGAGACTGTTCTCTTAATGTTCTATTTCTAATTTTTGGGGAATTGGATCTGAAATCCAGTGTGTGTCCACTGCAGCTGCATATACATTCAATATCCAAGTGGGATCTAAGCCAGTTCCTGTTGTATTCATTTAAAGAAACAGCGTTTTTACAATACAAATACCACTTCATTTTTGGCTGCTCAATTCTATTGCGCAATTTGTTGTGTGGCGTAGAAAACACGCAATTGTAACACGCTACAAAGCTACTATTTTGTGCGGCTCAATTCTTTGGCGCAATTTACATCCAGGGGTTAATTAAGCGTTGTTTTGCTGGTGTGCTGACAAAAATAAACCGTCTTTTTCAACGCCAAAATATATACATTTTCCTGTAGCCTAATTCACAAGCAAAGGTTAATTACAACTGTATCTCTTGTTGTGTGGCGTAGAAAAAACGCAATTGTAACACGCTACAAAGCTACTATTTTGTGCGGCTCAATTCTTTGGCGCAATTTACATCCAGGGGTTAATTAAGCGTTGTTTTGCTGGTGTGCTGACAAAAATAAACCGTCTTTTTCAACGCCAAAATATATAAATTTTTCCTGTAGCCTAATTCATGTCAGAAGGTTAATTAAGACTGTTTGTGCTTTTACATTTAGTAAAAACACACAGTGTTTTTTAAACGACACATACAAGTAAATTTTTCCTGGCCATTTGTGGAGAGCAATTTATATCCAAGGGTTACCCAATTGTTACTGGGTTCATTTGGAGTCAAAAAACAGGGTGTATTTTTTATCATATACAGATATCATCATAAAACAGTGCTGTACATTTTAGAACAAACCCATTATGTCAGACAGAGAGGGGGCAGGCTCTGCACCTGTGAGTGGCAGTGGCACAAACATTTCTGGAACAGGCCCAGGTCGCAGCACAGAAAGGGGACGTTGCAGCAGGGGTCACTCGGTGAGGCCACAACTGCTGCTGTCATCTAGCGGCCGTGTGTTGTTCAGCAACCCAAGGGTTCTTGATTGGTTGACTAGGTCATCCTCTTCCTCCCAGATGACATCTGACAACCCCAGCCAAGAGTCGGTGGGAACCTCAGACACAACCCTTAGTTGGCAGGGCCCGGGAGCGGGTCAGCGGCCCTCACCTGTCCTCAAACCCCCCTCTGTCCCATCCGGTTCCCTCAGCCAGAGATATCTATGTGGTCTGGGCTCAGCGCCACTATTTTAGCGAGGATGAAAAAATTTGAGGAGGGCAGTCAGCAGCTACTTGGCAGCGAAGAAATGGGGCCAATATCCCCTGCTTCTTGCAGTAGGCGGCAAAAATAGATGTGAAGAGTGGCCATGGGAGGGGCATGTTGTGAGATGTCGCCTCGGCATACCAAGACCCGGGGATGAGGCAGCAGTGACGATGAACCACAAATAGATCACGACGTAGCCGACCCCACTTGGGAGCCGGGTGAGGCAAGGGCTTCATCATCGTCAGGAGATAGGGCGTCAACTTGCGCGTCAGGCAGCAGCGCAGCCAGCAAGTGGGTGTGTGGCCGTGAGTCAGCAGGATAGCAGCAGTGTGAGGTCGGGAGCCAAACGGCAGGGGGTAAAAAATTTCCGCTTCGCAGGTCCAAGAAAGTAGCGGCACAGGGGCTCAGCGAGGCAGCGGCGGCAGTAGTCACTCAGTGCGGGAGCGGGTTTGGGGGTAAAATCCGATACTCGGTGGTGTGGCAGTTCTTTGCTAAGACACCGGAGGAGCCGAATATGGGTATATGTAGAATCTGTGGGCAGAAAGTGAAACGTGGCCAGGGAGCTAATGTTGGCACCACGGCCCTGCGTCAACAAATGCAGCGTCAACATCCGGGGCCTGGGGGGAAACGTGACTCAGATGTGGTGGTCCATCCTGCCGCCGCAAGCAACAGCAGCAGCGCCCAGTGGTCGCATGCCATTGCAGCCAGTCAAGGCTCCCCCACATCTGCAGAAGGGAGCTGTTTCTCTTTGACATCATCTGCCGGTCCAGATGTCCTGCTCCTCGCTACTCATGGCGCCAGCAGTCGTTCAGCGAGGCGATTTTCAAAGAGACAACAGTATGCGTCCAACATCCTAAGGGGCAGCAGCTGACCAATGCTCCTGTCCAAGTTGTTGGTATTGCAGTCCCTCCCTTTCCAAATGGGGGGAAATCAGCACCATTCAGAGAACTAATGGCTTGTGCCGAGCCCAGATGGAGAGTTACAGCCGTAATTTCTTTTCCAAAAAGGCAGACCAGCACTTCATAAATATGTAGAACAGAGGTGGGTTAGTTAGTCCTTGGTTATCGGTCTTGTTCCAAGGTGCACGGCAGCGCGGTCGTTGGAGCTGTAACTACGGTCTGGGCCAGACAAGTCCTTTACGGCCCATGGGTGAATGTGCTTCCTGCCCAGGCACACAACAACTTGGACAGAGGACGGCGCTTTCTCACTCCACGTTGTCAAACTGCTGCACTTTTAGCCAATGTCAGCCTCCTCCTCCACCACCACCATCTCAGCCTCAAAAGTACTGCTCCCATCATACCACATTGTGTAGGGCACAGCGTGTCACGCAGTTCTACACCTGGCTTGACCTCGAGCGAACGAAGTCCACATGGGGAGGAAGAAACTGCTCCGCGTCATGCAGCAAGAATCGAGTGTGTGGCTTTCTCCCTGCGCCAATGCAAATCGGAAACCATGTGACGGACAATGGGAGGAACATGGTGTCCTGCTGCACCGAGAGGGGATTGTCCATGCGCCCTGCATGGGCCACGTGATTTAATCTGGTTGTGAAAAGGTTCCTTGAAGTCTTCCACGATCTTCAGACATTTGAAAATGGCCAGGAAACTGTGCATGCACATCTTTATCCATTCGTACAAACGCCAGGAAACACCCTCCTCGAGTTAGTATGCAGCGGGCAGAACGGCCTCCCCCAAACACACTCTGGATATGCGATGTTTCACCTGCTGAATTCAGCCTGCACATTTTGGGACCGGGACTGTATGAAAAGAGAGAAGGCCATAACGATTTTTTGTAGATCCAGGCGGACAGGAGTTATCTTCTGTGTACTTTGATGTCAGGCCAGTGGCAGCTCATGCGTGACAACCTGCCGTTTGTTGAGGCCATTCAAGAGGTGACGTCTATTTGGTCAATCGCCAGGGACTACGGAGAATAACGTCATTCCACGCTTCATGTCCTGGAACAGATGCTGAAAAATCTGTCTGGGCAGGGGACTGGAGGACGTGTCGACTACATCTCAGTGGCCACATTGAGTCGGTGGGGGACTGAATGAAATGGAGGAGGAGGAGGAGACATTGGAGCAGAAGCATTGATGGAGAAATGAGGCTGGATTTTTCTACCCTGGTGACAAGAGAGGAGGTGCAGATCAGCCTGGAGACGGTGGAATGGAGAGGAGGAAGACGAGGCAGTTGTTTGACACACAAGCACCGTGGCACAGTATACAGTGGAAATCCGAGGCAGGGAGCCCTCGGAGTCACTTGTGGCCGATGGCCCGCAGCATGCTTATTTGCCTGCGCTAAGTGACTGCCGAATAGTCAGCCTCCGGCAGAGGATGACTTCTGGCTCTCCACCCTATTGGACACCTCGCTACCGGTCCAAATTGGGAGCCTTTTTCCCAGCTATTGAGAGGGAAGACGAACTCAAATACTATAGGGAAATCCTTGTATCAGTGGCGCTGCCTTATGTGCGGGCATCGGTCCTCCTCTGGACAGGTATGACCGGGGGGTTCCTCAAGCCGATCAGTACTACTGCCGCGGCTGCTGGGGGAAGGTCGGGGGGGGGGTAGGGCAGTACCGCTCCATCAGTAGTAACTAAGTCTGGAAGGTCACTTATGAGCAAGCCTTTCCTTCACCCTCGCATTGTGAGGAGGGGCAGTCGCCAGCGCGCAGCAGGACATGTGAGCAGTCCCTGAACCAACAGGTTGTGGGCTACTGGACAGCACTCTGCCACCTCAGTTCAGAAGATCCGCTGGGACTAATGGGCAGCCAAACTGGATGTCGTGGGCGAGCTTGCAGTGGAGAAGTGTCTGCCCCGGCCAGTAGTGTGCATCTAGAGAGGTGTTCGGCGTTCAGTGCGGCGGGGGCCATCATTACCCAAGGACGAAAACCGCCTGTCACGGGAAAATGTGGTGCGACTACGACTGACCTTTTGTCAAGATGAATCAGGCGTGGATCGGCCAGGATTTCCACACACCAATGCCTTAGGCGTTTCAGTTGGGTTCCAAAACTACTGCCTCAGCCACTATTCTGATGCCGCCACCCGCCTGATGCCCACCACATCCTGCTACCAGTCTTCTCATCTGCTACCAACATCTGTACCAGGGACTCGGTATTGCCAACCAGACCTCAACACTCTGGTCATTGTGCACCTCTATGACCTCATGCTGCTGCTTTGTTGCTGTTGCGCGTGACATCCACACTGTGTCATTGTGCCACTGGTCTGACCTCATGCTTCTGCTGTGGCTGCTGCCATGTCCATCCACACTGTGTCTGTGTCGTCCACTGCCTGACCTATGCTGCTGCCGCCGTGACCTCCGCTCTCAGTCATTGTGCTCACTCTGTGGCCTCTCCTCCTGTTTTTGCACACCTCAAGAATGTCATTGTGCCACTCTCTGACTCATGCTGCTGCTGTGACTCCACTGCGTGCCCTCCACACTCGGTCATTGTGCCACTGCCTGGGACATTCATGCTGCGGCCGCCGTGAACCTCCCGCTCTCAGTTCCTTTTGGGCCATTTGTGGTACCTCCGTTTTGCCCACCTCCGAAAAGTCATTGTGCCACTGCCTGGATCTCATGCTGCTGCTGTCGTGACCTCCACACTGTGTGATTGTGCCACTCTGTGGCCTAATATGTTTTGCCGCCTCCAGAATGTCATTGTGGCACTGCTGTTCTCCCTAGATCTCATACATGCTGCCGCGTGACTCCACACTGTGTGATTGTGCCACTCTGTGGCCAAATAATGTTTTGCCACATCCAGAATGTCATTGTTGCCACTGGCCTGATCTACATACTTGCTGCGCAGTGGACCTCCAATCACTGTGTGATGTGCACTCTTGGTGGCCCTATACTGTTTAGCAGCCTCTGAATGTCATTGTCGCCACTGCCTGATCTCATACTGCTGCCGCCGTGACCGTCCACACTGTGTGGATTGATTGTGCCACTCTGTGGCCGTAATATGTTTTGCCACCTCTCAGAATGTCATTGTCCACTGCCTGATCTTTCATGCTGCTGCTGTCGTGACCTCCAAACTGTATATGTGTTGCCACTCTGTGGTTAATACTTGTTTTGCCGCCTCCTGAATGTCATTGTGCCACTGCTGAATTCATGCTGCCTGCCGCCGTGTCTCCCACAACTTGGATTGTGCCACTCTGTGGCCTAATTAACTGTTTTTGCCGCCTCAGGAATGTCAATTGTGCCACTGCCGATCTCATGCTGCTGCTGTTGTGACCTCCACACTGTATCATTGTGCCACTTGTGGCCTAATACTGTTTGCGCCTCAAGAATGTCCATTGTGCCACTGGCCTGGATCTCGATATTGCTGCCGCCTTTGACCTCCCACACTGTGTGATTGTGCCCCATTCTGTGGCTTCCTCCTGATTTGCCACCTCCAGGAATGTCATTTGTGCCACTGCCTGACTCATTATGCTGCCGCCCGTGACCTCCCGCTCTCAGTCACTTGTGCCACTCTGTGCTTTCCTCGTGTTTTGCCACCTCAAGAATGTCATTGTGCCACTGTCTGACTCAATGCTGCTGTGGCTGCCGCCGTTACATTCCACAACATGTCACTAATGTCTGCCTCCTGAGCTCTCAGCTTGTTTTTTTTCAACAGCTTTTGCTGACTTTATCAGGCTACATTATGCTTGAGTTTTTTGGGTCAGTTTCTGCCTCTTAAGTGCCTAGGGAATTTTATAGTTGAAGCGATTCTAAGAGCGGCCGGCTGTTCATCTGCGTGAACATACTAAATCCACAAACATTGTATGAAGACCAAACCAAGCCCTATCTGCATATTTAAGCATGGCACACGTTCTACAGCACCCTGCAGGGCTTGTGCAGCCGGGGAATAGATGCCTTTTATAACGCGATTCGTGTCCGAAGTATTCGGACCGTATTATTTTTTTGTCAGGAAAATTCGGCGAAGTGACGAATCGAATTTTTGAGAAATTCGCCCATCTCTAATGAGGGCTTCAATTTTGCAGGACAGGATGTACTTTCTAATAATGTTATTCATAAAACCGCAAAAAAAGTGGGGCAAAATGGGAAAAAAAAACATACTTGCACCATGTTTGCAGGAGTTTTGTTGTTACGGCATTCAATCTTTAGAAAAATTATGTGTTATCTGTATTCTACAGATTGATACACATCCGGTAATGCCAAATATTTACAGTTCCCGTTACATATTGGCACCATAAAAAAATTCCAAACATTTTCTATTTTTGAAATTTGCGCTGCGGAGCCATTTTCTGCAACCAATAACTTTTTTATACCAACGCCTAGAGACTTGAGTGATTGTGCATTTTTTGCAGGCTGAAGCATCCTTTTTAGTGCTACCAGCTGGGAATATATGCAACTTTTTTGATTAAATTTATTCCAATTTTTAGGGGATGTGAAATGACCAACAAACAGCAATTTTGGCGTTTGGAATTTTTTTTCTTCTACGTTGTTCAACATATGGGATAAATGATGTTATATTTTAATATATCGGACTTTTTCGGATGCGGCAATACCAAATATGTGTAACTTTTTATTATTTTATTTTTTTCTATTTGTAAATTATCAAAAGGGAGGTGATTTGAACTTGTAATATTTTTAAATTACTTTACACTTTAAAACTTTTTTTTTAACTTTAGCTTTGAGTCCCCCTAGGATACTACACCACTCTTGGGCACTATCATTTTTACAGCCTAATGCATTATAATACAATGCATTATGGAGTACAAAGATGGTGACTTTACTACTTCCTGCCTGGGGCCGAAATTAGCAAAATCAAAAACATGACAGCGATGTAAACCTTCACAAAGCTTCCAGATGCCATGTTCAGCGATCGGGACAACAAAGCCCCTTACCGGCATTAGGACATATACGTCCAATGTCGGTAAGGGGTTGGACATTGGAGTACCTTAAATGGAGTGAACTGCAGTTTCTCCGGGCCTGAACTGCCTCGAAAACTTATGGGATCAGCTGAGTCGTCATGTAGAAGCTCGTAACTCTGTACCCCTGAACCTCAATGACCTGAGGGGTGCCCTTCAAGAAGAGTGGGATGCCATGCCTCAGCAGTCAATAACTGGACTTGTGAACAGCATGAGATGTCATTGTCAAGCTGTAATTGATGCTCAAGGCCATATGACACATTATTGAGACATTGACATTTTTTGATGGTGTATACCCTCCAATGTTGTTTGCTTTTGTTTCAGTAAATTGTTTGTGATAAGAAAATGAATATTCCATGCTACAACTTAAATTACCTACTTTCAGGATAAAAAGTAGTGTGTGCAGTTTCCTATAAAGGATATAATATCAATCTGCAAGTGAGAATACCAATTCTATTAAGTGCTCATTTACGCTGAAGGTTGCTGATCTCCTTACAGGTAGTAAAGATACAGACTACATAAGTCATCCCTTTAACACCATGCAATGTGCTATTCAGAATAAATAGGTCATAGGTGCAATGAGCTTTATCATAATACAGTACTTCTGACATTTAACTGGAATATCAATAGCAAAGTTTTTTGAAACAAAGTCATTCTGGCCTCTTTGTATTAGCTGCCCTGCTGTTGTACATTGTACGCTGTTTACTGTAGTGAGTGCTTTCCCTGCTGGAGAATATTTTGCACACCATTAAATACAGATGCCTGAACAGCAAGTTATTTGCCCTATTTAGGATCAGTTTGGCATGGCACATCATGAGAAAATTGTCCTTCTGTTAGAAGTTTACTCTAACTTTTTATAAGTAACTGAGAAAGGGTTTCTGGATTCTCTACAGTAGATATTCTCTGCAGGGGTAGAAGTTACCACGGCTTCTTCATTGAACTGGTCTTCTCATGTATCCTGCACTTCAATAATATTTGCAAAAAATCTTTATCTGTATTTGAGTACAGAGAAACTTTGGATTATGATAAATCTTTGGTTACAAATATAATTTTTTTTATTCCTACATTGGCTGATGTTATTAAGGGAGTTGTCTCACTATGCTGTTTTACAGAGCAACAGGCAGCTTCAGATTCTCACTTCCTGCTTAGGCTATAGGTGGTTCTACAGCAGTGATTGGCATATCAGCTCTGCTTTTCTGAACTTGTTACAGTGTTATGAGTGCAGGAAGTCTGTAAACTGTAAGCTACAAAGCTCTAAAGGGATAAAACTTGTGAGTAAGTAATGTAAATAAGCTTCCATATTTTAAGGTAAGGAACACAGCAGGAAATAGGGTCACCATCCCAGACTGTTCCAGCCTGTAGAAGCAGAGAGAGGTTGCTAGGAACTAAGGAGGTTTTTGTGAAAAAGCAGGAGATAAGATCTGCACCTAGCTGTGAAAAGAAGCAAAATCAGAACAGCAATATATTTGGTAATAGTCTTCATTTACCTTTTCCTACACGTTTAACGCTAATTAATGAAACAGGTATATCCCTGTTCTCCCATTCTCCCATCTTAAATATTTAGGGTAGAGCTTCTGGATACAACAGTTATCACACAAAAAGTTTTATACTATGGCATCACACGTTTTAAATTTTCCATAAATATCTGATTTACCGTGTTTTTTCCAAAAATAAAATAGGGTCTTATATTATTTTCATTTTTAAAAAAAGGGCTAGGGCTTATTTTTGGGGAGGGGTTATTTTTTTAACACGACGTGTGCAGATACTGCATGCTGGGACATTTAGTTCCTTGGTAGCTTCTGTGGAACTACAAGTACCAGCGTGTATGTACACACACATACACCTCTTGGTTTTTGACTATAGGGTATGTATTATGTGTATATGGAGTGTGTGTCTATTCTTTCAGTGCCTTATCTTGAAAGTGTGGCATGCTGAGGTAACTACAAGTCCCATCAAGTCCCAATAGCCACACTTTAAGATAAGGGATTGCTTGTGTGATTGTATAAATGTGTGTATGCATGTGAGTGCATATGTGTGTGTGTAAGAGTGTACAATGTGAGTGTATATGTGTGTCAGTATACATTGAACTTTCACTTACACATTACACTCTATGGCCTGGGCTGAAGGACCTGTGAGTCATGTGGCTGTGACATCATCACAGGTCAGTCAGCCTGAAAACACTGGAGGTTTCCACAAAACCTCCAGTCTAACACGTTGTTTATCGGGGTGGGCAGGGTTCGGGAATGGCACTGCCCAGGAGGCGTGGACCAGATGACATCACTCAGGAGGCGCTGACTAACTGGGGTTTATTTTGGAGAAGGGATTATATACTAAGTCATTTCATACCTAATTTATCCAACTTCAGCTTTCAGGGTGCTTAAAAGGGGGCGTGTGATTTGCTTGAACTGCATATCGCATGAGCCAGCAGACTAACATCACCATGTTTTTCTCCACAGTGTGCTCACTCTAGTCAAACAAAGGTATGTTTATGTAAATAGCTGTAATTAGTTACAAAGTAGCTGAGTGGTTAGAGTTTCTACTTTCTAACACATATGTCCTAAGTTCAAATCACTCCAGGAGAAAAACATATGGATATTTTTTTGTCTCAATGCAAATACCTGATTAAGGTTTCTTTTTTCTTTTTATTTATTTGCACTGACTAATCACTAAGGAGTACAGAGGACAGGAGTAGAATGACAGCACTAGGCGTTCAACATTCGCTCAGCAGTGAGTGATCGATTGTGATTACTAGAATCACCGAATATTTTATAATGATGAATGTTGAAAATGTTTATTATTTAATTAGCAAATTTCCCACACCTTGTGGCAAAACCCCTTTAAAGTGACCTTGGAAAAAATGAAAAGGTTATGGTTGCATTAGGACTGTAGTTAGAGAGTTCCAGTGGTGGACAATTATGGAATTTGTTAGCTTGTGATATTGCATTGCCTGGCCTGTCATACTTTCACTGTCTTTATGTAGTTGCAGTCTAAAGTTAATGTCCACCTTTTAACACAATGCCATGCAGCAACAGATGTATAAGATGTGTTTGGAACTCTGTATGGGTTCTATTAGTGGTTTCTCCTTTTAAGGTTGACAATCACAGACTAATATAGTTCAAATAGTTCAGATTTATTTAACAATTCTTCACATACAGTCTAACAGCAATCTTGATTGCTACAGTTTTCAAATGAGGCACAAAAGCTTATTGGTTACATTTCCACTAGATGTAGCTGCTTCTTAAAGGTTTCTGAAACACAACAATAAAAAGAGTAAAATAGTATTTAACAATATTCAGTTGCACGTACTCAACAGGTGACCTTTCTGTGCAGCTTTCCATAGGCCTGCGCTAAAATGTGGTGTCCGGTCATTCACGGTTCCACAGCCATCAGTCCCCTGCATCTTCGGTAAAAGCCCCATGCCTATTTTTCTCCATACATGCACACACCACTTTGTCTAACAACTCATGTAGAACATTAGTTCACCATTTCATATTGACCCACTGGCTAACTGGGGAAAGCTCTCGTGGGCCCCAGGTCTATGGCAATGGTACTAATTTTAAACTGTATGTCCACCCTCCAGAGATTTGAAAACCATGGTAAAGCAAGGAGTCATCCGCTGTTTTCCCATCTATTTATTCTTGTATGCCACAGGCCCAAGGCATACAAAGTTGTGCATCCCGATGCAGCCGTTATGATAAAGTCATTAAATTACACTGCCTGCACCGTTTACTCTTTTAGGCTGCAGGTTACTTAGGGACAGCTGTCTAAGAGAAGCATCTCAGTCAGCATAATGACATAACTGAATCACATTGTCTGTGAAACGAGCTAGCGCGGGTAGTAGTGGAAAGGGGAGAGGTGAGTTTTAATTTTTTTAATTTAAATTATCAGAAAGTTGGCAATATTATGGATAGGGTGTCTACTTACCAACCTACTGGGGGATTACCAAACAAATGGTGGTAACAAATCTACCCAATTGGGTGATAAACGTCCTACGTAATAGTGGGGCCAGCCTACATATTTAGGGCCATCTTTAACGTAATACAGTTAGTACTGGCGTATGTAGCCAGGACCAAATGTGAAACCAAATATTTCACATTTTGTCTGGGTTACATAAGGCAGTACCAAACAATATTTCCCCAACGGTAGCTTTCGCCCCCTTTTCACAAGTTTGATAAAGAGAACAGGCCTGGAACAGTATGCATGGCATCGGCTCTCTGCTTCCCCAACCACTTTAGACTACATGCTACCTTAAACGGGTTTTGCCACAATCTCATTTCATACCTCCTGTATCCAGCTCTTCAGCCCTGTGTCCTCAGAAGCAGGGTTGTGTGATTTGTTTGAATTACATATCATGTGACCCAGCAGGATGACATCACTATGCCTTTCCTCCCTGTAGTCAAAGAAAGGTCTGCTTATGTAAAGCATTGTGAGTAGCTGAGAGGTAAAGTTTTTGCCTCCAGGCACAAGGGTTCTAGGTTCAAATCCCTGCAGAAGCCAAACCTGTGTTTTTTTTTCTCTTTATCAATGCACATAACTCATTGAGGTTTCTTTTTTATTTATTTGTATTGTTTGACTAATTACTAAGGAGTACAGAGGACGGGAGTAGAGTGTCAGCACCGGGGTTTGAACACTCAGTAGCTGTGTGAGACGAGAAGTGATGTCTGAGCATGTCTTACCAGGAGTGAGGAGCTCTCAGCCCTGGTCGTCTCCCCTGGCGATGCGCTGTAAATAATGGATCACTAAAGGAGCAGCTAAAACAAAAACGCTGCAGAATTTTTAATAATAATGAATTGTGAAAATGTTTGTTATTTCATTTGCAAGCGTCCCACGTCAATTTTAGTTTGTGGCAAAACCCCTTTAAGCCTGTAGCCTTCTAGACAGCCAGAGAAGCACAGTAATTACATCACTTCACTTATGTTGGAGAAGTTAGGGAGAGGTGACTTCTTTTTTATTTATTTTTACTACCCAGGACCCTACCTCCTAAGCTAATCACCAGAGTCCCTACATACTTAAATGGGTTTCCTAGCTACAAAGATCATATCTGTAATGATGGGGACTGTACAAATAAGCACTTTTGCAACTGGTTTGTATTACCTAAATCATTTAATATAGCAACTATTAGCTAATCTGTAAGTGTCTAGAGCTAAATCTAAAGCCAGGGGTCAGGCCATACCCACTTTTATGTAATTGACTGCCTAATATTTAGTTCAGCCCTGTTTGGGACATGCCCCCGGTGTGGGACACACCCCCCTGCGTTGTGCTTGTCTGTCTGCAGTCCCCTCTGAGCTGTGTAAAAATGAAACTGAAACTGGCTCCACCAGTTTTCTGTGCTAGGTGATGGCTGTGTCTGTATAATAAAGGCTGTCTGAACTCTCTATGCTCCTCTCCCAGTGACAGCTCTATGTGAAGAATCTAGGCAATTACTCGGTCTCCAGCTGTAGATTAACTATCCTCCATATAACACAGTCTTATACATTTCTCACATTTGTTTCATAATTTCAGGCTCTATGTATAACTGTTTACACCAATGCAGGTGTTCTGGTTATAAGGATTGGCGCCTGGGAAGGATGAGACAGCTCTCCAGGAATGAGAACTGACCATTGCAGGAGGTCTGCAGAGCTGTGACATCCTTTTTTTCCCACTGTTCACACAGAATGATGATGATGAAGGCTAAGAAAGGGATCACGGACAGGATGTGATGATGTCATCAATCTTCAGTAAGGGAAGACATTCTTACTGGGAGGAGAGACCGACCCCTAGCTTTGAAGGTGTAAGAGAGAAACAACTCATGTCTGCGAAAGTCTGTGGTGAGACAACCCCTTTCACTACTGGGGCTCTACCTACCTGACTTTGAGGCCCTACCTACTCAAGTAAAGAAACCCCACCTTCCTCGCTGTCAGGGGCTCTACCTTCCTAACTACTAGGGTTTTTACATATTAAACTATGTGGGCATTTCCTACCTAACTATGAAGGCTCTACCTGCCTAACTACCATGAGCCATATCTTTTTAGGGTTCTATCTAACTAGCTACCTAATAGAGGGTCTGTCTTACAAGTGACCTGCCTATGTAATGGAGGCGTATCCATCTACCTAATGAGTAACTACCTACTTAATAGTGGATTTATCTAACAGATGTGGAGACAACCTATTTATTTATCGGGGGTGGGCTTAACGGTGGCTTAACTATCTTGGAAATCTTGTTTAGGGTCAGTCATTAACTGTTTTAGGTCCAACTGCAGTGAGGAATAAAAAAGAGGTAAACATTTGTTGAAGTGCAGTAAGGGCTTGTTCTGTTGGCAGGAGGGCAATCTCCCATGTGAACGCCACTGTGTGTTCCTCATAGTCCGCAGTGATAATCTCACTGCTAATTGTTTAGATCCGTCTCTGGGTCCGTCCTGTCGGTCCCAGAGACGGATCTAAAAAGCGTAGTTAACACGGAGTTAAAATGCTGTGCGAACAAGCCCTAACTGTAAGAGGCTTATTTTCTATTGAATCTGGCTTTTCAAAATCCACCGAGTATGCCCGAGAAGATGGAGTGGGAGAGGAAAGAGGAAATTGAAGCCAACGTTTGGTAGACTAGATACTTTACAAAAAAGAGAAAAACTCAGGTAACTTTTGGTTTGGACCTAGGATTCTTTTTTGAGGTTCCTCCAATTATGGAAAGGAAGTTATAGAAGTTGATGAGAATGAGCAATAAAGGGAGTTTTTCTTTTCCTTTCTTCTTCTTTTCTCCCCCTTCCCTACAATGGGGTGTGGGGGGAAGGGTGGGGGGAAATATCTAAGGGCATGTCCCCACTGCACGGGTTTTCGGCCATTTTTTCAGCCGGTTTGCGTTTTTTCAGACCGCCTGAAAAACCGGCCGAAAATGAGCACAATTGTGCTCTATGGAAAACCCATGCAGCAGTTCCCACTGCACGGGTTTTCCGCCCGGCGGTTTTGTCCCCGGCGCACGGGCTAAAAAACTTTGAACACCCACAATCTTCCGACTGGCTTCCCGACAGACCATGGGCCTCTGACTGGGCGGGGGGAGGGCTGTTCTCCGCTCAACGCGGAGAAAATCCGTCCGTCCCCGCAGCCGTGGGGACGGTCGCAAAACCGGACAAATACCGGCCGGCAAACCGGATTTTTTTGTGGGGAGACACTATAAGCGACATGTCTCATTAGAGCTGCACCTTTTTTTGTGAATTTTGCACCAAAAACAGTGCCCAATTCCCTATTCTCTATATAAATTAATGGTAATAGACCAAAACTAGTTGCATTATATGCCAGGCACGACACATTTGAATGTGCCTAAAGTAGACGCATCAAATATGCTAGCAATGATATGCTGTACGCCCATGTTATGGCATGCTGCTAGATTAGACGCATCAATTATACCATGCAAGATATACCACACAGCAGTTTTTTGACAGGTTCTTCCATTCAGGCACACTATACACTCATTTAATGCGCCTTAAACCTGGCATGGAGGTGCCTCTTTACTGACATGTTGCCCTATGTGTTGTCAGGGTACGGTCGCAGGTATAGAACTAGGACGCAAGTTCTCTCAGCGTCTCAAACTTAGGAGCAGGTAAAACTCTTTGAGACGAGCAGGTTAGTGTTGCCTTACCCTATGTGGATAGCGGCATTGATTGGCTAAAGTGAGCGGAAGTGTGTTAGGCCGTGTTCACACAGCTTATTCAAGACGGAATTGCGAGCCGGATTGCGGTCGCAAATCCGTCTTGAATAAGGCGCGGGGGCGGGGGCGCGGCCCGCCGGCCCCATAGACTTACATTATCCACTGCGCGTATTGCGCCTGGATACTGCGCAGGTCACTTTCTCCCCGCCCGGCGGATTCGCCAAGCGGGGGGAAGCGACGGAATCCACTGTTCTCTATGAGAACGGTGGATTACTGTAATTAGGGCGACGGATTGGCGCCGTACTGCAGCGCAAATCCGGCGCGCAGTACGGCGCCAATCCACGCTGAAATAAGCCGTGTGAACGGCCCTTTACTGCCGGGGACGAAATTGCAGGCTGGTGTGTGTTCAGCTTAGTCCTGGGCTGCTCCAGCAGAGTGGAATATTCGAGGACTCAAGAACACAGACACAAGGCTCAATGGCTGGACAATAGACTAAACCCAGTAGGAGGCAATATAAGCCCCAATGGTACTTGGGAAAAGTATAACAGGTGCAGATAACTAATGAGCAGTTGCTCACACACCCATCCACTAGGAGGGAAACTGAATTATAAAAATGTGCACACTGGTTAAGTACCACTTCACACCTGTATGCAGAAAAGCCATAATATCATACATTACATACCTAATTGAGGCTTAAATATCTGTTTACTTAATGGGGACTTATATACCTATCAATCTAATAAGGGAATGTACATACTTGAAAAGAAGAGTCTGCCAACTTATCTGCCTAACTAATTTGGGGTTCTACATACCTAAAAGGAGTGTCTACCTATCAGCCTGCCTAATTTTGGGACATATGTGCCTACCTACTATATTGGACATCTATCAACCTGCCTCATAGTTGGGGTACTTTTACTGTTTGGCAGTAATTATTGTGTGGGACATATGGAAAGTATGATTACCATTTAGTGCATTGGGGATGGGGATTTTGTATACACATAGGGAGCAGGTAGGTAATTGTTTAAAAAGTGAGGAGTCTAACATGCTTATGCTGCAAATTTTGCAGAGATGAGTTGTGGCTGGAAGAAGTTTATAGAGAAGTCTGGATTGGATAGATAAGAAAAGGGAAAGATACAGTGGTGGCCAAAAGTATTGGCACCCCTGCAATTCTGTCAGATAATACTCAGTTTCTTCCTGAAAATGATTGCAATCACAAATTCTTTGGTATTATTATTAGAGATGGGCGAATTGATTCTAACGAAGTGGACTTCGTTTAGAATTTTAGGAAAACTTCGGTTCGGAACGAAGTCGAACTTTGCGGTACTTCGGGTGAACGAAGTGTGATTTTGATTGATAAAATGGCTGCAAGCACATGGCGTTACATGGGGCATAGAACTCTGGGAGGAAGAAGGGCATAGCATGCATGACATGTGCAGAGATGAAGCCAATCAGAGACCGGCGGGATTCTGTGATGTCACCGCACTATATAAGTCTGGGCACGACGCTGGGAGCTCATACCGCTCTCACTGTACTGATCAGGGAAGGTGCTGCCGCGGCTGCTTATGATAGCTGATACTAAAGAATTCGTTTTTATACAGCAATTTTTGGGGGGTGTCTAAGCTTGTCTCAGAGACTGCTTCTCTTAACGTTCTATTTCTGATTTTGTGCGGTATTGGATCTGAAGTCCAGTGTGCGTCCAGTGCAGCTGCACATACATTTTAATGCTATCTGCTCACAGCACATTGAATATCCAAGGGTGATCTAAGCCTGTTCCTGTTGTATTCATTTAAAGAAACAGCGTTTTTACAATACAAATACCACTTCATTTTTGGCTGCTCAATTCTTTTGCGCAATTTACATCCAGGGGTTAATTAAGCGTTGTTTTTCTGCTGTGGTGACAAAAATAAACCGTCATTGTTCACCACCAAAAAATACATTTTTCCTGTAGCATAATTCACAAGCGAAGGTTAATTACAAGCTTTCCTCGTGTTGTGTAGCGAAAAACACACGCCATTGCAACACGCGACAAAGCTCGTTGTTTTTGGTTGCTCAATTCTTTGCGCAATTTACATCCAGGGGTTAATTAAGCGTTGTTCTGCTGCTGTGGTGACTAAAAGAAAACGTTTATTTCACCGCCAAAAAATACATTTTTCCTGTAGCATAATTCACAAGCGAAGGTTAATTACAAGTTTTCCTTTTGTTGTGTAGCGTAAAAAACACGCCATTGTAACACGCTACAAAGCTCGTAGTTTTTGGTTGCTCAATTCTTTTGCGCAATTTACATCCAGGGGTTAATAAAGCGTTGTTCTGCTGCTGTGGTGACTAAAAGAAAACGTTTATTTCAACGCCAAAAAATACATTTTTCCTAGCATAATTCACAAGCGAAGGTTAATTACAAGTTTTCCTCTTGTTGTGTAGCGTAAAATACACGCCATTGTAACACGCTACAAAGCTGATATTTTTTGGCTGCTCAATTCTTTCGCGCAATTTACATCCAAGGGTTAACTAAGTATTTTTCTACAGTTGTACTCAGTAAACTAAACTTTGTTTTTCACCGCCACAGAATAAATTCTGTAGCATAATTCATATCCGAAGGTTAATTAAGCCTGTTTGTGCTTTTATATTCAGTAAAATACACAGAGTTTTAAAACGGCACATACAAGTCAATTTTTCCTGCCAATTTGTGGAGCGCAATTGATATCCAAGGGTTACCCAAGCTTCTTAGTGGGTTCATTTGGCGTCAAATACAGGGTGTGTATTTATTATATACAGATATCTTCATCAAACAGTGTCTGTACATTTTAGAACAAACAGTATGTCAGACAGAGAGGTGGCAGGCTCTTCACCTGCGAGTGGCAGAGGCACAAACATTCCTGGAGCAGGCCCAGGTCGCAGCACAGCAAGGGGACGTCACAGCAGGAGTCACTCGGTGAGGCCACAACTGCCGCTGTCATCTAGCGGCCGTGTGCTGACTAGCAACCCAAGGGTTCTTGATTGGTTGACTAGGTCATCCACTTTCTCCCAGATGACATCTGACAACCCCAGCCAAGAGTCGGTGGGATCGTCAGACACAACCCTTAGTTGGCATGGCCCGGGAGCGGGTCAGCGGCCCTCACCTGTCCTCAACCCGCCTCTGTCCCATCCGGTTCCCTCAGCCAGAGATATACTATGTGGTCTGGGCTCAGCGTCACTATATAGCGAGGATGAACAATTTGAGGAGGGCAGTCAGCAGCTACTTGGCAGCGAAGAAATGGGGCCAATATCCCCTGCTTCTTGCAGTAGGCGGCAAAGTATAGATGTGGAGAGTGGCATGGGAGGTCATGTTGTGAGGGGTCAGCCTCTGCATACCAAGACCGGTGATGAGGACAGCAGTGACGATGAAACACAAATAGATGATGATGTAGCCGACCGCACTTAGGAGCCAGGTGAGGCAAGGGCTTCATCATTGTCAGGAGAAGAGGGCATCAGCTTGCGCGTCAGGCAGCGGCGCAGCCAGCAAGTGGGTTGTTTGGCCGTGAGTCAGCAGGGTAGCAGCAGTGTGAGGTCGGGAGCCAAGTGGCCACGTGGTAAAAAACCCGCTTCGCAGGTCCAAGAAAGTAGCGGCACAGGAGCTCAGCGAGGCAGCGGCGGCAGTAGTCACTCAGTGCGGAGCGTTGGCGGTAAAATCCGATACTCGGCGGTGTGGCAGTTCTTTGCTAAGACACCGGAGGAGCCGAATATGGGTATATGTAGAATCTGTAAGCAGAAAGTGAAGCGTGGCCAGGGAGCTAATGTTGGCACCACGGCCCTGCGTCAACACATGCAGCGTCACCATCCGGTGGCCTGGGAGAAACGTGGCTCAGATGTGGTGGTCCATCCTGCCGCCGCAGCAACAGCAGCAGCAGCAGCGCCCAGTGGCACGCATGCCATTGCAGCCAGTCAAGGCTCCACCACCTCTGCAGAAGGGAGCTGTTTCTCTTTGACATCATCTCCCGGTCCAGATGCTCCTGCTCCTCGCTACTCATGGTGCCAGCAGTCGTTCAGCGAGGCGATTGCAAAGAGACAACAGTATGCGTCCAACCATCCTAAGGTGCAGAAGCTGACCATGCTCCTGTCCAAGTTGTTGGTACTGCAGTCCCTCCCTTTCCAAATGGTGGACTCTGCACCGTTCAGAGAACTAATGGCTTGTGCCGAGCCGAGATGGAGAGTTCCAAGCCGTAATTTATTTTCCAAAAAGGCAGTATCAGCACTTCATAAATATGTTGAACAGAAGGTGGGCCAGTCCTTGAGCTTATCAGTTTGTTCCAAGGTGCACGGCAGCGTGGACGTCTGGAGCTGTAACTACGGTCAGGGCCAGTACATGTCCTTTACGGCCCTCTGGGTGAATGTGCTTCCTGACCAGGCACACCAACAATTTGGACAGGAGACACCGCTTTCTCCTCCACGTTGTCAAACTGCGGCTCCTGCGCCAATTTCTGCCTCCTCCTCCTCCACCACCACCACCACCATCTCAGCCACCACAAGCACTGCTCCATCATACCACATGTGTAGGGCACAGTGGTGTCACGCAGTTCTACACCTGGCTTGCCTCGGCGAACGAAGTCACACAGGGAAGGAACTGCTCCTCGTCATGCAGCAAGAAATCGATGTGTGGCTTTCTCCGCGCCAACTTCAAATCGGAACCATGGTGACGGACAATGGGAGTAACATGGTGTCCGCGCTGCACCGAGGAGGGATGGTCCATGATCCCTTCATAGCGCATGTGTTCAATCTGGTTGTGAAAAGGTTCCTGAAGTCTTCCACCGATCTTCAGAAGATTCTGAAAGTGGCCAGGAAACTGTGCATGCACTTCATCCATTCCTACAAAGCCAGAAACACCCTCCTCGGCAGAACGGCCTCCACCAACACACTGATATGCAATGTTTCCACCCGTTGGATATCCAGCCTGCACATGTTGGACCGACTGTATGAAAAGAGAAAGGCCATTAACGATTGTTTGATGATCCAGGCGGACAGGAGTACTCCCCTGTGTAACTTTGATGTCAGCCAGTGGCAGCTCATGCGTGACACCTGCCGTTTGTTGGGGCCATTCGAGGAGGCCACGTTATTTGTCAGTTGCCAGGACTACGGGATGAATAACGTCATTCCACTGCTTCATGTCCTGGAAAAGATGCTGAAAAATCTGTCTGGGCAGGGGACTGGAGACGTGGCGACTACATCTCGCGGCAAGATGAGTTCGGTAGGGACTGAAATGGAGGAGGAGGAGGACATTGGAGCAGAAGCATTGTCTGGTGAAATGAGTGGATTTTCTACCCAGGTGACAAGAGAGGAGGAGCAGGAGCAGCTGGAGGAGGTAGATGGAGATGAGGAAGACGAGGCAGTATACAGTGGAGATGGAGGCAGGGAGCCCCTCGGAGTCACTTGTGCAGATGGCCCGCAGCATGCTGATTTGCCTGGCTAGTGACAGCCGAATAGTCAGCATCCGGCAGAGGGATGACTTCTGGCTCTCCACCCTATTGGACCCTCGCTACCGGTCCAAAATGGGAGCCTTTTTCCCAGCTATTGAGAGGGAGGACAAACTCAAATACTATAGGGAAATCCTCCGTAGTCAGTTGGCCGCTGCCTATGTGCGGCATCGTCCCTCCTCTGACAGGTCTGACCGGGGGGTTCTTCAGCACTCACATACTACTGCCGCGGCTGCTGGGGGAAGGTGGGGGGGTAGGAGCAGTACCAGCTCCATCAGCAGCAACCTAAGTTAGTGGATTCACTAATGAGCAGCTTCCTTCACCCGCCTAGTGAGGAGGGCAGTCGCCAGCAGCAGCAGGACCTGGAACAGACCCTGAACCAACAGGTGGTGGCCTACTTGGACAGCACTGCCACCCCAATTAGAAGATCCGCTGGACTACTGGGCAGCCAAACTGTATGTGTGGCCGCAACTTGCCGAGTTTGCAGTAGAGAAGCTGTCCTGCCCGGCCAGTAGTGTGGCATCAGAGCGGGTGTTCAGTGCGGCGGGGGCCATCGTTACCCCAAGGAGAACCCACTTGTCCATGGGAAATGTGGAACGACTGACCTTTGTCAAGACAAACAGGCGTGGATCGGCCAGGATTTCCACACACCAATGCCTTAGGCGTCAGACTACATCAGCCATGACGCCTCACCCAAACTGTGAGAAATGAGTCTGGGTTCAAACTACCTGCCTCAGCCACTATTCTGATGCCGCCACCCACCTGATGCCACACATCTGCTGACAATTTCTCCATCTGCCACCAACCATCTTTAACAGGTACTGATATTGCCACCCACCTCCACACTCTGTCATTGTGCCACTTTATGACCTCATGCTGCTGTTGCTGGTGCCGTGACATCCACACTGTGTCAATGTGCCACTCTCTGACCTCATGCTGTTGCTCCTGCCGCCGTCACCTCCACTCTCTGTCATTGTGCCACTCTGTGGACTACTCCAGTTTTTGCCACCTCCAGAATGTCATTGTGCCACTCTCTGACCTCATGCTTCCACCGTCACCTCCACACTCTATCATTGTGCCACTTTATGACCTCATGCTGCTGCTGTTGTTGCCGGTGCCATGACATCCACACTGTGTCATTGTGCCATTGTCTGACCTCATGCTGTTGCTCCTGCCGCCATCACCTCCACTCTCTGTCATTGTGCCACTCTGTGCCCTACTCCTGTTTTTGCCACCTCCAGAATGTCATTGTGCCACTGTCTGACCTCATGCTGCTTCTGTGGCTGCTGCCGTAAGCTACACACTGTGTCATTGTGCCACTCTGTGGCCTACTCCTTTTTTTGCCACCTCCAGAATGTCATTGTGCCACTGTCTGACCTCATGCTGCTGCCACCGTCACCTCCACTCTCTGTCATATTGCCACTCTGTGGCCTACTACTGTTTTTGCCACCTCCAGAATGTCATTGTGCCACTCTCTAACCTCATGCTGCTGCTACCGTGACCTCCACACTGTGTCATTGTGCCACTCTGTGGCCTACTCCTGTTTTTGCCACCTCCAGAATGTCATTGTGCCACTGTCTGACCTCATGCTGCTGCCACCGTCACCTCCACTCTCTGTCATTGTGCCACTCTGTGGCCTACTCCAGGTTTTGCCACCTCCAGAATGTCATTGTGCCACTGTCTGACCTCATGCTGCTGCTGTGGCTGCTGCCATAACCTACACACTGTGTCGTTGTGCCACTCTGTGGCCTACTCCTGTTTTTGCCACCTCGAGAATGTCATCGTGCCACTTTCTGACCTTATGCTGCTGCTGTAGCTGCTGACGTAACCTACACACTGTGTCATTGTGCCACTCTGTGGCCTACTACAGTTTTTGCCACCTCCAGAATGTCATTGTGCCACTGTCTCACCTCATGCTGCTGCTGTGGCTGCTGCCATAACCTACACACTGTGTCATTGTGCCACTCTGTGGCCTACTCCTGTTTTTGCCACCTCCAGAATGTCATTGTGCCACTGTCTGATCTCATGCTGCTGTGGCTGACGCCGTCACCTCCACACTCTGTCACTAATGTTGCCACCTGAGCCCTCAGCTTGTTTTTTTCCAGCTGTCGCTGCCATGACATTATCAGGCTACATTCCCCCTTCAGTTTGTTGGTCAGTTTTGCCCTCTTAAGTGCCCAGGGAATTTTAGATTGAAGCGATTCTAAGAGCGGTGGCAATCATGTGCGTGTCCTACTAAAACACAACATTGTATGAAGACCAAACCAAGCTCCCTCTGCATATTTAAGCATGGCACAACATTCTACAGCGCCCTGCACGCCCTGTGCAGCCTG
Source organism: Phyllomedusa bahiana (assembly GCA_025379985.1). Taxonomy (NCBI): domain Eukaryota; kingdom Metazoa; phylum Chordata; class Amphibia; order Anura; family Hylidae; genus Phyllomedusa; species Phyllomedusa bahiana. Next base: position 70,006 of record JAODAL010011477.1, read on the forward strand.
GAAATAGCTGTTTTGTCACGCGATTCATCCCGAAGTAATTCGGACCGACTTTAATTTTGTCAGGAAATTCGGCGACGTGACCGAACCGAATTTTTGAGAAATTCGCCCATCTCTAATTATTATCTTCATTTAATTTGTCTTCAATGGAAAACAACAAAAAAAAATGTCATAAAGCCAAATTGGATATAATTCCACACCAAACATAAAAAGGGGGTGGACAAAAGTATTGGCACTGTTTGAAAAATCATTTGATGCTTCTCTAATTTGTGTAATTAACAGCACCTGTAACTTACCTGTGTCACCTAACAGGTGTTGGCAATAACTAAATCACACTTGCAGCCAGTTGACATGGATTAAAGTTGACTCAACCTCTGTCCTGTGTCCTTGTGTGTACCACATTCAGCATGGAGAAAAGAAAGAAGACCAAAGAACTGTCTGAGGACTTGAGAATCCAAATTGTGAGGAAGCATGAGCAATCTCAAGGCTACAAGTCCATCTCCAAAGACCTGAATGTTCCTGTGTCTACCGTGCGCAGTGTCATCAAGAAGTTTAAAGCCCATGGCACTGCGGCTAACCTCCTTAGATGTGGACGGAAAAGAAAAATTGACGAGAGATTTCAACGCAAGATTGTGCGGATGGTGGATAAAGAACATCCAAACAAGTTCAAGCTGCCCTGCAGTCCGAGGGTACAACAGTGTCAACCCGTACTATCTGTCGGCGTCTGAATGAAAAGGGACTGTATGGTAGGATACCCAGGAAGACCCCACTTCTTGCCCCGAGACATAAAAAAGCCGGGCTGGAGTTTGCTCAAACTTACCTGAGAAAGCCTAAAACATTTTGGAAAAATGTTCTCTGGTCAGATGAGACAAAAGTAGAGCTTTTTGGGAAAAGGCATCAACATAGAGTTTACAGGAAAAAAAAGAGGCATTCAAAGAAAAGAACACGGTCCCTAAAGTCAAACATGGCGGAGGTTCCCTGATGTTTTGGGGCTGCTTTGCTGCCTCTGGCACTGGACTGCTTGACCGTCTGCATGGCATTATGAAGTCTGAAGACTACCAACAAATTTTTCAGCATAATGTATTGCCCAATGTGAGAAAGCTTGGTCTCCCTCAGAGGTCATGGGTCTTCCAACAGGACAATGACCCAAAACACACTTCAAAAAGCACTAGAAAATGGTTTGAGAGAAAGCACTGGAGACTCCTAAAGTGGCCAGCAATGAGTCCAGACCTGAATCCCATAGACACCTGTGGAGAGATCTCAAAATGACAGTTTGGAGACGGCACCCTTCAAATCTCAGGGACCTGGAGCAGTTTGCCAAAGAATAATGGTCTAAAATTCCAGCAGAGCATTGTAAGATGGCTACCGAAAGCGGTTGTTCGCAGTTATTTTGGCTACAGGTTGTGCTACCAAGTATTAGGCTGAGGGTGCCAATACTTTTGTCTGGCCCATTTTTGAAGCTTTGGGTGAAATGATCAATGATTTGATTTTTGTCTCATTCTGTTTGGTGTTTTTTCATTGCAAGCAAAATAAATGAATATATTAATACCAAAGAATTTGTGATTGCAATAATTTTCAGGAAGAAATTGAGTATTATCTGAAAGAATTGGAGGGGTGCCAATACTTTTGGCCACCACTGTAACAACTAATTAGAGAAGACATTAACTGTGAATCCTTAGATCTAACTAAACTGCCAAGCACCAGTGACCCACTGATATCTACTCCTACATAGTTCTTGTATATCAGTTATTATTCAGCCACTTTATAAAAATAGAAAAAGAAGCCGCATTCAAAAAAGTGTACTATGAACAATGGATCAAGCCATCTTTATTCCTAAAAAAAAAGCAACATTTTGACTAACACAGCAGTCTTTCTCCATACTGCTTCTTTTTCTTTTTTTTTGGACCCCATGGATTCAGGGGTTTGAAGCATTACACCCTACTTCCTTTTTTGAGTTTTTAGTACAGTGCTGCTGATTGTCTTGATTTTTGTTGTATGTGGTCATAGTGTGGCAGTTTTATTTAGTCCATGTATATTGTTGTTAATAATATTGGTGTTTGCATACTGAATTGGTCAGTAACAGTATGGTGGCATTAGTCAATAACTATAAAGTACAAAGACGAGCAATCAAAATAATATGAGAGATGGAGCATCTTAGTTATGGGGAAAGGATAAAATAATTAAACTTATTTAGTTTTGATTAAAGGCTAGGAGGAGACATGAATAATTTATATAAATATATAAATGGCCACTACAAAAAGTATGGTGAAAAGCTATTTCATGTAAAACCCCTTAAAAAAACAAAGTGGCACTCCATCCGCCTGGAGAAAAAAAATTACAGCTTTCTTTACCATGATAACTGTGAATCTGTGGAATAGATGCCCCAAGAGCTGGTCATAGCAAGAACAGGTGAGAGACTTAAGGAAAGCTTAAATAATATTAATACTACTTATGTAGTCATATAAAATGTCTGGCAAATTTGGGGATTTGGACATTTTCCTTTATAGCAGATTAGTTCATGCCTTATGGGTATTAAAGTCTTCATCAATAGGGGGAAACAAAGTTGAAAAAAATTCCTTTACCACTCCCTTCATCCACATCATTCCCCACCCTTGGTTAAACTTGATGTAGATATGTCTTTTTTCAACCATATAACTACGTAACAATATAGCGGTAATGTGAAGTAGTATTATTTGGTCCATGTATATTGTAATTGGTATTAATGGTCTTGATATGCTGGCCTGGTAGGTAACATTATGTTTTCTTAAGTCACTATATAGTCTTGACAAACAGTAATTATGTGGCTGTTTCAAACCTTGTACAGTATATGTACTGGCCACCAGAATGAAGATAACATGTCAATTAAGCTGTTGTAACGAATGCAGGTAGTGGATCCGCTGGACCACCGCAAGCGATGGTGTAAGCCGTACCAGGGGACGGAATCTAAGTAGAACCCGGTTTTCACCAGAGCCCGCCGCAAAGCGGGATGGACTTGCTGCGGCGGAGAACTACCAGGTCGCCCCACTGGCGTGACTTGCTTGCGTGGGGCAGCCAAGCAGTACGTGGTACAAAATCGTGAGACGTAGGCGAAGTCGGGGACAGGCAAGAGTCAGGGCAGGCAGCAACGGTTCGTGGTCAAGACACTGGAGCGGAGACGTTCGGTACACGGAAGTCAGGAAACAAGGCAGAAGAAGCTTTCTCTGAAGGCAGTAATGCACTAAAGATCCGGCAAAGGTGACCCGGAAGGAAGGGGGTTAAATAGGGTCACCTGCCAGCCTTAACCAATAATGGGCGTACTGCCCCTTTAAATCCTGGAGAGCCGGCGCGGGCACGCGCGCTCCGGCCGGCCAGGAGAACGGGAGGACGCGGGAGCGCGGAGAGGTAAGTGGGCAGCCGGAACCCGACCCGCGGGACAGCAGGGCCGCGGACCCCGCGTGGCCGCCGAGTGCGCCCAGCCCGGCGAGGGGCTGCGGGACCACTCGTGACAGTACCCCCCCCCCCAGGCCTCCTCCTCTTTCTGGTTCGGAGGAACCGCAATATGAGACCGCGGTCCAGGATGTTTTCCACAGGTTCCCATGATCTCTCCTCCGGACCGAACCCCTCCCAATCAACCAAGAATTGCCGTTTACCCCTAACCGACCTCATAGCCAAGATCTCTTTGACCGCAAATATGTTGGAGGCTACAGACTCAGGAGAAGGAGGGACAACTTTTCTGGAGAAGCGGTTCAACACGACAGGCTTCAGGAGGGATACGTGAAAAGAATTAGGGATCCGCATGGTGGGTGGGAGTCGGAGCTTATAAGATACTGGATTAATTCGGCTCAGGATTTCAAAGGGCCCCAGGAAGCGTGGACCCAGCTTGTAGCTGGGGATTTTCAACCTGACATATTTGGCGGACAGCCAGACTTTGTCTCCGGGGGTAAAGATTGGAGCTGGTCTCCTCTTTTTGTCCGCCTGGGCCTTCATACGGGCAGCGGCATGCTGCAGGGACTGACGAGTCTGCTCCCAGATGCCAGATAAGTCGTGGACCAAGGCATCTACAGAGGGCACCTCGGAGGAGGAGGGCAGAGGGAGAGGGGGGCGGGGATGCCGACCATATACAATAAAAAAGGGAGACGCGCCCGAAGCCCCAGAATCCAGTGAGTTGTATGAGAATTCGGCCCAGGGTAGGAGGTCGGCCCAATCATCCTGGCGAGCAGAAACAAAATGACGTAAGTAACTGCCCAGAATCTGATTGACCCTCTCTACCTGCCCGTTAGATTGCGGATGGTAGGATGAAGAAAAGTCTAACTTCACCTGCAATCGGGAGCAGAGTGCGCGCCAGAACTTGGACACGAACTGCACCCCACGATCAGAGACGATGTGCTGGGGCAGACCGTGCAGGCGGAAGATGTGACTAAAGAACAGGGAGGCAAGACGTGGTGCGGAAGGTAACCCAGGCAGTGGGACGAAGTGTGACATCTTCGAAAACCTATCCGTAATGACCCAGATCACGGTGTTACCCGAAGAGGATGGAAGGTCGGTGATGAAATCCATCGCCACATGGGACCATGGAGTACTGGGTGTAGGGAGAGGTCGCAGCAGCCCGGAGGGACCGTGGCGGGGCACCTTATTCCGGGCACAAGTAGCACAGGCATCCACGAAGTCCTTAGTATCTTTAGCCAGCCCTGGCCACCAGTAAAACCGAGAGATCAACTGGAACGACCTGCGGGCCCCCGGATGTCCTGCCAACAACGAGCAGTGTCCCCAATTCAGGATTCTCTTGCGCAGTGATGGCCGAACGTAGGTCTTGCCAGGAGGTATCTGCCGAAGGAGGACCGGTGCTGCTGGGATCAGGCGTTCCGGGGGAATAATGTGTTGGGGCTGCGGCTCCTCTCCAGTGACGTCAGATGCGCGAGAGAGAGCATCTGCCCTGATGTTCTTTTCAGCAGGGCGAAAATGGATCCGGAAGTCAAATCTAGAAAAGAAAAGAGACCACCGTGCTTGCCGGGGATTGAGGCGCTGGGCCGACTGGAGATACTGAAGATTTTTGTGATCCGTAAGTACCTCGAAAGGATGACGAGCTCCCTCCAGAAGATGCCGCCACTCTTCCAGGGCCATCTTGATTGCGAGTAATTCTCGGTCCCCAATAGCATAGTTCCTCTCCGCCGACGAGAAGGTCTTGGAGAAGAACCCGCAGGTGATGGTTCTCCCCTTGGGACCTTTTTGAGTAAGGATAGCTCCGGCCCCCACAGAAGAGGCATCCACCTCCAGAGAGAAAGGCTTCTCAGGGTCAGGGCGTGACAGAATAGGTGCGGAAGCAAAGGCCGACTTCAAATCTGAGAAGGCTCTTTCGGCCGCCGGTGGCCAACACTTGGGATTAGCCTTTTTCCTGGTGAGGGCCACAATAGGAGCCACCAGAGTAGAGAAATGAGGTATAAACTGTCGATAATAATTCGCAAAGCCCAAAAAACGTTGAATGGCTCGAAGTCCAACAGGTCGTGGCCATTGCAGGATAGCAGACAGCTTAGTGGGATCCATTTGTAGACCTCGGTCAGAGACGATGTAACCGAGGAAAGGCAGACTGGTTTGGTGGAACACACACTTCTCTAATTTGGCGTACCTGTGATCGATGGGTCCGGAGGTCAGGGGAGAAAACCAGGATGTCGTCCAGGTAAACGATGACACAGGTGTAGAGCAGGTCCCTGAAGATGTCGTTTACGAACTCCTGAAAGACCGCGGGGGCATTGCACAGCCCGAATGGCATTACCAGATACTCAAAATGGCCGTCGCGGGTATTGAACGCAGTCTTCCACTCATCTCCCTCACGATTCTGAAGAGATTATGCCGCGCAGGTCCAATTTGGAGAACACCTGGCTCCCTGTAGGACGGTCAAAGAGGTTCGCGTAATTAGTGGCAACGGGTACCGGTTTTTCACGGTAATCTGGTTCAGACCCCGGTAGTCGATGCAAGGACGGAGAGAACCATCCTTTTTCTGTACGAAGAAAAACCCGGCTCCGGCGGGTGATGAGGACTTGCGAATAAAACCCTTTTGCAGGTTCTCACGGATATAGTCCGACATGGCCTGAGTCTCTGGTCTGGACAACGGGTAAACTCTGCCCCGAGGAGGACTGGCCCCAGGAAGGAGGTCAATGGGACAGTCATAGGGGCGATGAGGAGGAAGGGATTCGGCCTGTTTCTCCGAAAAGACGTCCGCGTAGTCCCGGTATTCTGCGGGAAGACCTGGCAGGGCCCTGAAAGACTGATGAGGTGGAGTAGCCCGGACTGGCCGCGGAACTGAGAGACAGCGATTCTGGCAGTTGGAACCCCAGCGTAGAACCTCCCCGGTCTCCCAGTTAAGGGTCGGGGCATGGAGCTGCAGCCACGGAAGACCCAAGAGGATCGCTGAGGACGACCGAGGGAGGACATAGAAGGTGATCTTCTCCTTGTGTAAAGCCCCTATGCGGAGGGACAATGGCTTGGTTACGTGCCGAATGGCCTCACTAAGAAGCTCGCCACTCACGGAGGATATCACCAGGGGCTTCTCCAGACGGGTCACCGGAAGGCGATACTGGGACACCAGGGCGGCGTGAATAAAGTTCCCGGCGGATCCAGAGTCCAGAAAGGCGGGTACCCGAAAAGTGAGTCCGGCCCCAGACGAGACCTCAACCTCCATAGTGTTCACACCTAGGGAGGCCTCTCCGACATAACCTAGGTGCGGGCGTTTCCCTGCCGCTGAGGGCGAAGCGGGCAACCATTGCGAAAGTGATCCGGGCTGGCACAGTAAAGGCACAGTAAAGGCACAATTTCTCTGCCCGACGGCGGGACAGCTCCTGTTCGGACAGATGTGCCCGGTCCACCTGCATGGGTTCTTCACTGGTAGGGATCGGAAGTGGCAGCTGTGGTCTTTGGAAGACCGGAGCCAGGCGAGGCAGACGGCGTGGTCGGGCGAGATCACGTTCCTGGCGTAGTTCCTCTTGCCGCTCGGCGAAGCGAACATCGATCCGAGTAGCTAGGTGGATCAGCTCGCTTAGGGAGGACGGGATCTCTCTAGCCGCTAGGGCGTCCTAACTCGCCAGACAAGCCCTTTTTGAAAGTGGCACATAGTGCGGCGTCGTTCCAGGTTAGCTCTGATGCCAGGGTCCGAAAACGAACTGCGTAGTCGCCGACCGAGGAGTCGCCCTGGCGAAGATTCAGTAGAGCGGTCTCTGCAGAGGATGCCCGTGCCGGCTCTTCAAAGACACTGCGGAACTCTGAGAGGAAAGCCTGTAGGTCCGTCGTCACCGGATCGCCCCGGTCCCAGAGAGGGGTGGCCCAAGCTAGAGCCTTCCCGGACAGTAGACTGACCACGAAGGCCACCTTAGAACGTTCAGTGGGGAATTGACCAGCCATCAACTCAACGTGCATCGAGCACTGGGTAATAAATCCCCTGCACAGTTTGGAGTCCCCGTCAAACTTGTCGGGTAATGGTAAGCGTAGCCGAGAAGTCCCGGGTGCTGGCGGAGGTGTCGCCACAGGAGGAGGAGTCGGCGGCTGTTGGTTAGCCAGGAGCTGCTGCATCATGGCGGACAACTGGTTCAGCTGCTGGGCTTGTTGCGCTAGTTGATGTGACTGCTGAGCCACTATCGCCGTGAGATCCGGGTCACCGGGCAGAGGTACCTTGGCGGGATCCATGGCCGGATCTTACTGTAACGAATGCAGGTAGTGGATCCGCTGGACCACCGCAAGCGATGGTGTAAGCCGTACCAGGGGACGGAATCTAAGTAGAACCCGGTTTTCACCAGAGCCCGCCGCAAAGCGGGATGGACTTGCTGCGGCGGAGAACTACCAGGTCGCCCCACTGGCGTGACTTGCTTGCGGTGGCAGCCAAGGCAGTACGTGGTACAAAATCGTGAGACGTAGGCGAAGTCGGGGACAGGCAAGAGGTCAGGGCAGGCGGCAACGGTTCGTGGTCAAGACACTGGAGCGGAGACGGTTCGGTACACGGAAGTCAGGAAACGAGGCAGAAGAAGCTTTCTCTGAAGGCAGTAACGCACTAAAGATCCGGCAAAGGTGACCCGGAAGGAAGGGGGTTAAATAGGGTCACCTGCCAGCCTTAACCAATAATGGGCGTACTGCCCCTTTAAATCCTGGAGAGCCGGCGCGCGCGCGCACCTAAGGCGCGGGCACGCGCGCTCCGGCCGGCCAGGAGAACAGGAGGACGCGGGAGCGCGGAGAGGAAAGCGGGCAGCAGGGACCCGATCCGCGGGACCGGCAGGGGCCGCCGGACCCCGGCGGGTGGCCGCACGAGTGCGCCCGCAGCCCGGGCGAGGGGCTGCGGGACCACTCGTGACAGCTGTACATTGTAAACTGTGAGCGCGAAACGATTGTATGCGTTTAGTGCCATCCATCCTGTCCTATTTTAATGCTGCTTTTGGAATAAAGTATTTTCACTTGGAATTGGTGAGTGCCACCTTCATATACATTGTTTTGGAACTTTATCCCCATTCTCCCTGCAAAATTTTCTTTTTAGAGGGTATTGGGTGGATACTTTGGCTGATGGCAGTCCTGTGACTACCAAATGTGCTGGCCTCCCTGTCTACCTAATGGAGTGGCTTACTATCTAATGTGAGGGATGCATGCCTACTCACCTAATGAGGAGGTCTACCTATGTATTAATTTACCTACTGTATTTGGGATGTAACTCAATGTTCTAATGGGAGCGTTCCTACCTACCATATAAAGGCACAAAAGAAGACTAAAATGTGGAGCAGAAAAGGGGGCCCTATAGCTTTCTGGGGGACCTTTACTGTTTGGGAGTACTGTTACTGTGGCAAAACCAAGGGGGTTATTATTTGTGGAACTATAGTTGGAGAGTCTGGAGAATAGGTAGTTAAGTACTGGAAAAATAAGGAGCCTAAGTTATTTGTTTAGCAAATTCTGCAGAGATGAGTCATGACTGGGAGAAGTCATTATGGCTGTCAGGGCTGGATGCAGAAGGAAAAGGAAAGTGAATGACTCATCAGAGAAAATGTCACCTGTGATGACTTTTTCTCTGATGAGTAAGGGCTTGCATGTGAACAAGCCCTAACTGCACTGTAGTCACTTCAATGTCTGCAGAACCTGTGTACACTGGTATTAACCAATACATGGTCATTCTAGAGGTATTATTCAGTCACTAAATGGTGGTAATACGTGATCATGGTGTGACAGTGTTATTTGGCCTTTCTATAGTGGCAGTTTTGATATCCTTGACCTTGAAGTATTAGTTTAATCTATTAACATCATGGTGATTTTTTTTTCTCCTTGTATAGTGGTATTATTAGATAACTGTATGAGTATTATTTAGAGGTATATTATCATGCATAGAAAATTGTCTTATGGCCATTATTGTTTTTTGTACATTATGTACATGTACTATTCTAAAAGTATTTAGAAAATAGAGCTTGGCTGAAAGGACTAACTGTGTCTACTAAATGTAACAAAGACTTACCTTTGGAGGTTTAAGGAAACTTCTTTCTTAATTCCATTCTCTTTTCTTTCTCTTCTTTTCGTCTGCTACTTTTTCTGTTTTTGATTTGTACTATTAATTTAAGAAAGTGGATTGGGATGAAGTGGCGCCCTAGGCGATCGCCTACCTTCGACTATCCATTGTCCTGGCCCTGGAAGTAAGGGCTTCATCAATATCATTGGGAAAAGAGAGCTGCAGCTTGCGTGTGAGGCAGTGGCGCAGCCTGCAAGTCGGTAGTGTGGCCGGGAATCAGCAGGTTGGCAGCAGTGCGAGGTTGGGAGCCAAATGGCCATGATTTAGACCACCCACTTTGCATGTCCCAGAAAGTGGCAGCACAGGGGTTCACGGGGGCAGTGGCGGTAACAGTAAGTCAATGCGGAGCATTGGTGGTAAAATCACCTACTTGGCAGTGTGCCAGTTTTTTGACAAGACACCAGAGGAGGCGAACATGACTATATGTAGAATCTGTGGGCAGAAAGTAAAGCATGACCAGGGACCTAACGTTGGCACCACGGCCCTGCATCAACATCATGTAGTGTCACCATACAGTGGCCTGGGAGAAACGTGTCTCAGATGTGGTGTTCCATCTTGTCCCAACAACAGCAGCACCCAGTGGCATGCCCCCCATTTCAGGCAGTCAAAGCTTCACCCCATCATCTACCGGTCCAGATACTCCTGCTCCTCGGCACTCATGGTGCCAGCAGTCGTTCACCGAGACGATTGCCAAGAGACAGCAGTATGCATCTAGCCATCCCTAAGTGCAGAAGCTGACCGTGCTCCTGTCCAAGTTGGTGGTACTGCTGTCCCTCCCTTTTCAAGTGGTGGACTCTGCACCATTCAGAGAACTGGCCAGGAAACTTTGCATTCACTTTGGCCATTTCTACACCACCAAGCACACCCTCCTTGAGCTAAACAGAACAGAGAAACCATAAACAGAGAAAAACAGGAATTTATGAACAGGGGGAAATTGATGAACAGGAATAAATATATTAACAGGGGGAAATTGATGAACAGGAATAAATATATTAACAGAGGGAAATTGATGAACAGGGGGAAATACATAAACAGGGGGAAATTGATGAACAGAGAAAGGCCATTAACAATTTCTGATGATCCAAGTGGACAGGAGTATTCCCCTGGGCGAACAAAGTCACACATGGGAGGAACTACCTCGGGTCATGCAAGATGAAATCGATTTGTGGCTTTCTCCGTGACAACAAATTAGAACCATTGTGACAGAACATGGTGTCCGCGCTGCGTAGAAGGGGGCCTGAGACATGAGACATCTTCAATCTGGTTGTTCAAGTCTTACACCCATCTGTAAGACATTCTAAAAATGGCCAGGAAACTTTACATGCACTTCAGCCGTTCCTAAACCACCAAGCACACCCTCCTTAAGCTGCAGCGGCAGACCGGCCTCCCACAACATAGGCTGATATGTGACATTTCCACCCGTTTGAATTCCAGCCTCCATATTTTGGAACGACTCTATGAACAGAGAAAGGCTATTAATGGTTTATTGATGATCCAAGCGGACGGGATCCCCCCTGTTTATTTTAATGTCGGCAGTGGCAGTAGTGTGCCCCTGCCGTTTGCTAGGCCTTTGAGGGGACCGTTATTTGTCAGTCGCCAGGACTAGGTTTCAGTAACGTCATTCCACTGTTCAGTCCTTAAAACAGATGCTGAAAAATCTGTTGATCAGGGGGACTGGAGACGCGGCGATTACATTTTTGGGCCCACGGTCCAGGGGGGTGAATAGAGGGAGGAAGACAATGGAGCGAAAGTGTTTTCTTTATTAGGTGCAGGAGAGGAGAGGGGGAAACCCCAGAGGTTAGGAAGATGACCAGCACCCTTTGGCGTATAGAGGGATGAGGGAGTCCTCAGAGTCACTTGCGAAGATGGTGGCTGCTGTTTTTTTGCGAGGGATGATTTGGATATCCACCTTTTGGACCCTTTTAGGGTCCAAAGGGGGCTTTTTTACTTGCAAGGACAAACTCAAGTACTTAGTGACTCTATGTAGTAGTTGGTGCTGCCTTCTGCGCCATGGCCCATCCTTAGCAGGTTGACCGGGGTGGTTCATCAATGCTCATGTACCACTGCCCGGTGCTGTGTGGGGGTGGGGGGGTTACGGCAGTACCAGCTCCATCAGCAGCAACCTGAGTTGGAGTTGTTGATGACAGCTTTTTCACCTCCTAGTGATTTAGGTACCCACCAGCAAGCACTTTGAGCGGTCCTGAACCCCTGGATTCTTTTGGTTCCCTCCCTCAGTATATTTGATGTCCCAGCCCCCTGATTCCCCACATCTGTGCCGCTGCTCCTTCTCCCCACCACCATTTTTTCCCAGGGAGGGTTTTTTGCCACCCATCTCCCCACTCTTACGGGCCATATGTAGCCTTCTGAGGGTGCGCCCCTCAACAAAAAGTTTCCCTCTTTGCTGTGTCAGAGCCTCTCTCGTCGACCACTCGTGGTTTTCTATTGCTGTTTCCCACCCCCACCTCTATGCTTTACACTTTTTGGGGTTTTCCCCTTTTATTTTATCTGTGGAGTGGAAAAAAACACGAACATAGCAAATATTCCATTTATTATTTTTGGGTTCAACTCTGTTTCTTTTTGGCTTTAGCAAGATGGATTTTGACCAAATGAAAGGGACACTGAAAAATCAAACAAATGGGTATAGATTGGTGTCAATTCAAAATTCTGATACACCCCCTCCACTCTTTTGTGGGGGCTCTAATGTATCAGAATTTAAAAGAAACATACAAAAATGAAAAAATTAACTGTTTTTCCACCCAAATTATATCCCAAGAGACTGGATTTGAACAGAAATTCCACAAAAAAGGGGGAAAAAATTAATTTGGCCCAGATTAAAATCCCAGGTGGGCGAATTTATTTAACGAAGTGGAAATTTGTTTAGAATTTAGGAAAAAATTGATTCTGAAGGGGAAATAAGTTTGGGGTGATTCGCGGGAAAGCAGGTTTTTTTAATTTATAAAATGGGCTCGAGCAATGGGTTAGATGGGGCAAAAAAACTCTGGGGGAAGAGGAGGGCCCAAAAAGACATTGCAGAGATGAAACCAATCGAGTCGGCGGGGGTTTGTGCGAACGCCTATATAAGTCGGGCACGACCTGGCAGTTCACATGCTTTACTGTGCTGTGAAGGAGCTGTGCTGCTCGTTTTATACTAAAAAAACTAACTTTTATACAGCGATTTTTTTTTTTTGGGGGGGGGGGGGTGTAAAACTTGTCCAGAGATGGTTTTTTTTGTTTAAATTTTGTTTTGGGGGGGTTTGGAATTGAAGTCCAGTGTGCAAACCAATTTTGCTGCTATAATTTTAATGCTATCTGCTCAGTTTTGAGCACAATGAAAATCCAAGGGTTATCTAAGCCTGTTGCTGTTGTATTATTAAGAAACAGCATTTTTACAATCCCAAACACTTAATTTTTTGGGTTTTATTTCTTTGGCGCAATTTTGATCCCGGGTTTTTTAAGCGTTTTTTGTGTTGTGGTCACTAAAAGAACAGTGTTTTTTAACACCCAAAAAAGAAATTTTTTGGTGTAGCCCTATTTATCCCAAAAGGGTTTAATTTCGAGTTTTCTGTTGTTGTGCTCTGTAAAAAAATGCCGTTTTAACCGCTACAAAGATGGTAATTTTTGGCAAACAAATTTCTTTTACGCCAATTTTAAAACCAAGGGTTAACTAAATATTTTTTGCAGTTGTACTCAGTAAAGAAACGTTTTTTTTCAACGCCAAAGAAGAAAATTTGGCTGCAGCTAATCATATTTGGGAAAGGGTTTAATTACAGGTTTTTCGTTGTTTTTTTCCATAAAAAAACCCGGGTTTTTAACCCCTACAAAACTGGGAATTGTTGGGGAAAAACATTTTTTTTTGAGCATTTTTCATCCCAGGGGTAATAAGTATTTTTTTGCAGTTTTATCAGTAAAGGGACATGTTTTTTTCCCCCCAATGAAAACATTTTGGCTGTAGCATAATTCATATCGAAGGTTAATTAAGCTATTTGTACTTTTTTTATTCAGTAAAATAACAGTGTTTTTAAACGGCATATACAAGTAAATTTTTTCGGCCCTTTGTGGGGGCAATTGATATCCCAAGGGGTTTCCAAGTTATTAGGGTTCATTTTGGGGGTCAAATAAGGGTGCGTATTTAAAACAATACAGATATCTTCATTAAACAGAGTCTGTACATTTTAGAACAAACAGTATGTCAGACAGAGAGGTGGCAGGCTCTTCACATGCGAGTGGCAGTGGCACAAACATTCCTGGAGCAGGCACAGGTCACAGCACAGCAAGGGGACGTCGCAGCAGGGGTCCCTCGGTGAGGCCACAACTGCTGCTGTCATCTAGCGGCTGTGTGTTGTTCAGTAACCCAATGGTTCTTGATTGGTTGACTAGGTCATCCACTTCCTCCCAAATGACATCTGACAACCCCAGCCAAGAGTTGGTGGGAATGTCAGACACAACCCTTAGTTGGCATGGCCCGGGAGTGGGTCAGCGGCCCTCACCTGTCCTCAGCCCGCCTCTGTCCCGTCTGGTTCCCTCAGTCAGAGATCTACTATGTGGTCTGGTCTCAGAGCCACTATACAGCGAGGATGAACAATTTGAGGAGGGCTGCTATTTAGCAGCAAAGAAATGGGGCCAATATTCCCTGCTTCTTGCAATTGGCGGCAAAGTATAGATATGGAGAGTGGCATGGGAGGTCATGTTGTGAGGGGTCAGCCTCTGCATACCAAGACCGGTGATGAGGACAGCAGTGACGATGAAACACAAATCGATGATGATGTAGCCGACCGCACTTGGGATCCGGATGAAGCAAGGGCTTCATCATCATCAGGAGAAGAGGGCGTCAGCTTGCGCGTCAGGCAGCGGCGCAGCCAGCAAGTGGGTTGTGTGGCCGTGAGTCAGCAGGGTAGCAGCAGTGTAAGGTCAGGAGCCAAGTGGCCACGGGGTAGAAAACCCGCTTCACAGGTCCAAAAAAGTAGCGGCACAGGGGCTCAGTGAGGCAGCGGCGGTAGTAGTCACTCAGTGCGGGGCGTTGGCGATAGAATCAGCCAGGGAGCTAACGTTGGCACCACGGCCCTGCGTCAACACATGCAGCGTCACATCCGGTGGCCTGGGAGAACCGTGGCTCAGATGTGGTGGTCCATCCTGCTGCCACCGCAGCAGCAGTAGCCAGTGGTATGCATGCCACTGCAGCCAGTCAAGGCTCCACCACCTCTGCAGAAGCGAGCTGTTTCTCTTTGCCATCATCTCCCGGTCCAGGCGCTCCTACTCCTCGCTACTCATGGCGCCAGCAATCGTACAACGAGGCGATTGCAAAGAGTCAACAATATGCGTCCAACCATCCTAAGGTGCCGAAGCGGACCGTGCTCCTGTCCAAGTTGTTGGTACTGCAGTCCCTCCCTTTCCAAATGGTGGACTCTCTACCATTCAGAGAATTAATGGCCTGTGCCGAGCCGAGGTGGAGAGTTCCAAGCCGTAATTTATTTTCCAAAAAGGCAGTACCAGCCCTTCACAAATGTGTAGAACAGAAGGTGGGCCAGTCCTTGAGCTTATCGGTTTGTTCCAAGGTGCACAGCAGCGCGGACGTGTGGAGCTTTAAATACAGTCAGGGCCAGTACATGTCCTTTACGGCCCACTGGGTGAATGTGCTTCCTGCCCAGGCACACCAACAACTTGGACAGGAGACACCGCTTTCTCCTCCACGTTGTTAAACTGCTGCTCCTGCGCCAATGTCAACCTCCTCCACCACCATCTCAGCCTTCACAAGGACTGCTCCATCATACCACATGTGTAGGGTACACCTGGCTTGCCTCGGCGAACGAAGTCACACAGGGGAGGAACTGCTCTGCGTCATGCAGCAAGAAATCGATGTGTGGCTATCTCCTCGCCAACTGCAAATCGGAACCATGGTGACGGACAATGGGAGGAACATGGTGTCCGCGCTGCACCAAGGAGGGATGGTCCATGCGCCTTGCATGGCGCACGTGTTCAATCTGATTGTGAAATGGTTCCTGAAGTCTTCCACCGATCTTCAGAAGATTCTGAAAATGGCCAGGAAACTGTGCATGCACTACATCCATTCCTACAAAGCCAGGAACACCCTCCTCGAGTTGCAGCGGCAGAACGGCCTCCCCCAACACACTCTGATATGCGATGTTTCCACCCGTTGGAATTCCAGCCTGCACATGTTGGACCGACTGTATAAACAGAGAAAGGCCATTAACGATTTTTTGATGATCCAGGCGGACAGGAGTACTCCCCTGTGTAACTTTGATGTCAGCCAGTGGCAGCTCATGCTTAACACCTGCCGTTTGCCGAGGCCATTCGAGGAGGCCACGTTATTTGTCAGTCGCCAGGACTACGGGATGAATAATGTCAGTCCACGGCTTCATGTACTGGAACAGATGCTGAAAAATCTGTCTGGGCAGGGGACTGGAGACGTGGCGACTACATTTCGCGGCCACATGAGTCCGGTGGGGACTGAACTGGAGGAGGAGGAGGAGAAGGAGGACATTGGAGCAGAAGCATTGTCTGATGAAATGAGTGGATTTTCTACCCAGGTGACATGAGAGGAGGAGCAGGAGCAGCTGGAGGAGGTAGATGGAGATGAAGAAAACGAGTCAGATGACCTGCAAGCACCGTGGCAGTATACAGTGGAGATGGAGGCAGGGAGTCACTTATACAGATTGCCCGCAGCATGCTGATTTGCCTGGCGAGTGACAGCTGAGTAGTCACCATCCGGCAGAGGGATGACTTCTGGCTCTCCACCCTATTGGACCTTCCCTACCGGTCCAAAATGGGAGCCTTTTTCCCAGCTGCTGAGAGGGAGGACAAACTCAAATACTATAGGGAAATCCTCAGTAGTCAGTTGGCCGCTGCCTATGTGCGGCATCATCCCTCCTCTGACAGGTCTGACCGGGGGGTTCCTCAGTGCTCACGTACTACTGCCACGGCTGCTGTGGGAAAGTGGGGGGGTCGGAGCAATACAAGCTCCATCAGCAGTAACCTAAGTCTGGAGTCACTGATGAGCAGCTTCCTTCACCCGCCTAGTGAGGAGGGCAGTCGCCAGCAGCAGTCCCTGAACCAGCAGGTGGTGGCCTACTTGGGCAGCACTCTGCCATCCCAGTTAGAAGATCCGCTGGACTACTGGGCAGCCAAACTGGATGTGTGGCCGCAACTTGCCGAGTATGCAGTGGAGAAGCTGTCCTGTCCGGCCAGTAGTGTGGCATCAGAGCGGGTGTTCAGTGCGGCGGGGGCCATCCTTACCCCAAGGAGAACCCGCTTGTCCACGGGAAATGTGGAACGACTGACCTTTGGCAAGATGAATCAGGCGTGGATCGGCCAGGACTTCCACACACCAATGCCTTAGGCGTCAGATTATATCAGCCTTGACGGCTTACCCAAACTTTGAGAAATGAGTCTGGGTTCAAACTATCTGCCTCAGCCACTATTCTGATGCCGCCACCCGCCTGATGCCACACATCTGCTGACAGTTTCTCCATCTGCCTACCACCATCTTTACCAGGGACTAGTATTGCCACCCACCTTCACACTCTGTCACTGTGCCACTCTATGACCTCATACTGCTGCTGCTGTTGCTGGTGCCATGACATCCACCCTGTGTCATTGTGCCACTCTCTGACCTCATGCTGTTGCTCCTGCCGTGACCTCCACTCTCTTTCATTGTGCCACTCTGTGGTCTACTCCTGATTTGTGCCACCTCCACACTCTGTCATTGTGCCACTCTCTGACTTCATGCTGCTGCTTTGGCTGCTGCCGTGACCTCCACACTCTGTCATTGTGCCACTCTTTGGCCTACTCCTGTTGGTGCCACCTCCACACTCTGTAATTGTGCCACTCTCTGGTCTACTACTGTTTTTGCTACCTCAGAATGTCATTGTGCCACTGTCTGACCTCATGCTGCTGCTGTGCCTGCTGCCGTGACCTTCACACTCTGTCATTGTGCCACTCTGTGGCCTACTCCTGTTTTTGCCACCTCCAGAATGTAATTGTGCCACTGTCTGACCTCATGCTGCTGCTGTGACTGCTGCCTGCCCTCCACACTGTGTCATTGTGCCACTGTCTGACCTCATGCTGCTGCTGCGGCTGCTGCCGTGACCTACACACAATGTCATTGTGCCACTTTGTGGCCTACTCCTGTTTTTGCCACCTCCAGAATGTCATTGTGCCACTGTCTGACCTCATGCTGCTGCTGTGGCTGCTGCCGTGACCTACACACTCTGTCATTGTACCACTGTCTGACCTCATGCTGCTGCTGTGGCTGCTGCCGTGACCTCCACACTGGGTCATTGTGCCACTCTGTGGCCTACTCCTGTTTTTGCCACCTCCAGAATGTCATTGTGCCACTGTCTGACCTCATGCTGCTGTAGCTGCTGCCATGACCTACACACTGTGTCATTGTGCAACTCTGTGGCCTACTCCTGTTTTTTCCACCTCCAGAATGTCATTGTGCCACTGTCTGACATCATGCTGCTGTTGTGGCTGCTGCCGTGCCCTTCACACTCTGTCATTGGGCCACTCTGTGGCCTACTCCTGTTTTTGCCACCTCCAAAATGTCATTGTGCCCCTCTCTGATCTCACGCTGCTGTGGCTGCTGCCGTCACCTCCACACTCTGTCTCTGTGCAACTCTGTGGCCTACTGATGTTGCCACTTGAGCCCTCAACCTGTTTTTTTTCCCAGCTGGCGCTGCCATAACTTTATCAGGCTACATACCCGCTTCAGTTTTTTGGTCAGTTTTGCCCTCTTAAGTGCCCAGGGAATTTTATATTGAAGCGATTCTAAGAGCGGCGGCAGTCATGTGCGTGTCATACTAAAACACAACATTGTATGAAGACCAAACCAAGCTCCCTCTGCATATTTAAGCATGGCACAACGTTCTACAGCACCCTATAGGCTCTATGCCTGGAAATAGCTGTTTTTTAGCGCGATTCGTCCCAAAGTAATTCAGAAGAAACAAATTTTGTCGAAAAATTCGCCAAAGTCGGCGAATCGAATTTTTGAGAAATTCGCCCATCTCTAAAAATACCCCCACCAGTCTGAAGTTGATGGATTTCAGGCATGTATGTGGCAGATATACACACACGCTGTATTTCACGCCAACAAGAGGAGAAATTTTGAGACATTCGCCCATCTCTAAAAATACCCCCACCAGTCTGAAGTTGATGGATTTCAGGCATGTATGTGTCAGAAATACGCACACGCTGTATTTCACGCCAACAAAACAAGAGGAGAAATTATCCCTTGAATACTAAATTCCCTACAGAAATGAACAGGTGAAATTTAAATGTATATATGGGTGAAAATAAAACACACTCTATTTGACTCCAAATGGAATACTAATAGGCTTTAGAGATCCCGGGATATGAAATTCCCTACTGAAAGAACAGGTAAAATTTAAATGTAAAGATGACGGACAAAAAAACACACTGTATTTGACTCCCAATACAACACTTACAGAATTGAGTGGATTCCCAGAATCTGAAATTCCCTAATAATAGCATAGGTGAAATTTAAATGATGGCGGGCAAAAAAACACTCTATTTCACTCCCAATACAACACTAACAGGTTTTAGCGGATTCCCAGAATCTGAAATTCCCTAATAATAGCACAGGTGAAATTGAAATGTATATGGGGCAGAATTACACCCACCCTGAACACCCTGGGAGAATACCCCACAAACTAAATAAAATGATAACGCTGGTGGCATTCAATTCGGAGAACTGAGCCCCAGTCTCCCATAAAAACAGCTTCTTTCAGGATGACTTGTATAGAGCAAGGGATCCAGAACGCTGGGTGAGCAAGTAACAGACTTCTAGTGGTCTTTTTCCCCTTCCCCAATCGCTGAGTAAAGCAATTTGCTTTATAATGAGATCTGTGTAGCAGCAGCCGCAGGAGCAGAGATGCTGTTATGCCAAGACACCATGAGAGGAAGAGGAATGTGAAAAGCGCAGGTGCCGTCCTTACTTATAGTGCTGTGATGTCACAGAAGCCCGCCAGTTTCTGGCTTCATGTCTGCACATGTCATTGAGGGCTCTCCTTTCTTCCTCCCAGAGTTCTCTGCCCCATGTAACGGCATGTGCTTGAGGCCATTCTAGCAATTAAAAACACGCTTCGTTCCCGCGAATCACCTTAATCTTCGTGCAGAACCGAAGTTTTCCTGAAATTCTAAACGAATTCCACTTCGTTAGAATCGATTCGCCCATCTCTACATATAACTCATGTGTAGTGTCATGTTTGTCATTTACATTGTATCAACTATGCTTTGGTTATTTTATATATTTTATGTTTTTGAGTAGTCCAATTAATGGGGTTGTGTGAGATATTAAAAAAAAGAAGACATATAGTGCAGTAATACATAGATAAATAATGTATGTTAAATACAAAGTTAAACAATGTCACCATACATTGTGTGAACTACTTACAAACATGTTATTATATATAATTAAATAGTATATTATATATTATTATATATATATTTAATTTATATTATATATATTATATATTATATATATATATATAATATCATGAGCGTACACGGCTCCGGGATCACAGGCATTGAGACAGAGGCAGATATAAGGTGCAAACGGTTCGTTCCATGTGTTTGGTTTTTTTTCAGAAATAAAACGGATGGCAATAAGAACAGCAAAACAGGTGAGAATAAACAAAACTCCTGCTCATCTGAGCACTTAGTAAACAAAGGCGTAGTTCCCTCGCTAACTCCTTGTGAGCAACGTGGTCTTGGTGTAGCAAACACTGGCTTCCTCCAGTGTGAACGCCTCAAGCCCAAATGGTAGACTGGAGTTGCAGCCGACACCCAGTCAGCTTACCTGCTGACTTTAAATACGCCAGGGAAATCCTAGCATGGAACATGGGGAGTAAACACCCACACTGCTCTATGCTTACTCCCCATGAAGGCCGACCCAGGAATGGCTGGAAGCCATGCTATCATACCGTTAAACGTATGTCGACAGTCTGTACTGTTGACACCTATTAAATGTTATCCTTTCACTCCTTACTTTGGTGGCATGTGCCTTGACTTCTCCAGGCATATGCCCAGAATCTGGCTGGGATATACACGCCATTGCAGACCTTCCTGCGCGCTGTCTTACAGTATATATATGTGTGTGTGTGTGTGTGCGCGCGCGTGTGTGTGTGTCTGTGTGTTGTCACTCATACCACAGGTCTGTCAGACTGACTGATCACAGCACATGCTCCATTATGTTGGTTAGCTTAACCAGGAAGTAACTCATAGAGCAGGTTTCTGCTGAGGAAAGAGCCCAGTGGCCATTCTTCTCCTATAATGATTATCCCCTAAAAAAACCAAGCAGACTTTTTAATTACAGGTATTTAGGAATTTTTCTTCTTTTTCCGGAGAATCAATCCCTTTAACTGTAGTTTTTGATCTTTGGACTATTGCTACTAATTTCCTTTTTTTGCAGTTGTTTAAAACTGTTATAAAAATAGTCTGAACATAATTCGCCCAACTGTTGTGCCAAATGATCAGGTGTTGTACAATTTACGGAATTTTCATAACTCATAAATTCATAAATGCTTTGACACTGTTGACAAATCTGAACCATCGTGTCCTTTAAATCTTCCAATAAAATTTTTTGTTCCCTTCTCATCAATAAGTAATGTAGTTTTATGTGTGTGAACCACTATTGATTTCTGAAAGAGGACACTTGCTATAAGTTTTGCAGTAATTCCCAAATGTCTTTAAGTATGCCTTATGAATATTTTATTAAAAGTGTTATCCTAACCAACTCAATGTTCTTGGAATTTGTGCTGTTAGTATGTGATAATAGAAACACTAGAGGCTCATTCATAATTTATTCTCTGATGAAAATAGTACATTAGATGTAATTCAGTGTTTTTTCACCTAATTACCCATCTCCCCTTGAATAACAAAGATTACATGAAAAGAGAAACATATTAGTGATGAAAAATTAATATTACGGTTTCATGTAGTTGCTCAATTGTTTATTGTTTTTTTACCATATTTTTCTAGGTAGCATTATGGAATTACAAGCCAACAGATTTGTGTAATACCATCTGTCTGTTTCCATATGTTTAAAAATTCTTTCCCTCTAAATACCACTTTTTAATTTATTATAACCCTTTAGTGATCAACTATATGCCTTTTTACGTCACTGAACAGCCTTATTCTGATCCATATGTCCTTTTTCCAAGAGGAACAAAATAAACCTGGATGGGCACCCCATTTCAGAAAAATCAGAAGCTTGGCTGTCCAATGACAGCCAGGTTCTTGCTTTAACAGACATGACGGGAGAAACCTCTGATCAGGGCAATTTAATCCCTTGAATGCTGCGTTCAATGACAACAGCTGCATCTAGGTGGTTTCTGAGGGAGGAGCATCCTTTTGTCAGCCCCTTAGAAACCTTTATTGTAATGTTGGTATGCCAATGGGTCTCTACAGCAGACAGAGGCCTAATAATGTCCCCTAGGTCTATCTTCACTGTAGACCTATTAGGCTTGAATAAGATGTCAACAAGGAGACGACATTCTGACAAGTAGGGTTAATGTCCTCCTACTACCCCTCTCTTTGAATAATTCAAATCCCCAGCCCAAACCTGACTCACCCTGCCTGTGCCCTTCCCACCTAAGTGGAATGGGGGAAAAAACACAATTGCGTTAGCATACCATTGCCATTACTGGGGTTTATTAGGATATATTTATATAAAATAATATATTGTATATACAAAAATACATAAACATAGCTATAAAGACAATTTTCTATAGATGATGTCTATAAATAATGGTCATACAGTTACCACATAATATCACTATACAAGCAGCAAATATTATCACATCATATTATTATTGCACAAACCAGTATACCATCAATACAATCAATGATATTGCTATACAAAGACCAAATAATACCGCAACATCAAGACCATACATCACCACCACACAGTGACCTAATAATACTGCCACATCATGAGCATAAATCACCATCACATAGTGACTAAATAATACTGCTATACTGTTCCTGAATATAAACATTTATACTACTTCCACTAATATTAATATTCCCACCATAGTGTCCTTAGATACCAGTTCTACTCAGACATTTAAGGGATTGCAGTGCAGTAACAGTAACTCACAGAGACGGTCTTTTCTCACTGGAGGTGTTCACTTTCCCTTTTCTTCTTCATCTAGACTATACTGCCATGATGACTTCTCCTGGCCACAACTAATACCTGAAGAATTTGCCACAAAAATATCTTAGAATCTTCACTTTTTTAGCTCTTCTGTACCCACTCCTTAACTCTGTATAAACTGTGTGTGGGGTAATAGGTGCAGGTGGCAGGATTATGGGGTGATAGACAGAGGTATGTTTATGAGGTGCTAGGTGGGGTTTTGCATTTTGTGTTAGCAATAGGCTGTACAACACAATGGTGTGGATAAGTTTGGGAGAGAAGGTACAAGCCATAGCATATAGGCACAGGTTTTTTTGTGGGGGAAACTGAGAATCAAAGCTTTGGAGAATTTGTTGTGGCCTGTATCTCCCAGGATCATATTGTGCACCTCCAGAAGATCAGCTGCAACCATAACCTTCAGAGGATGCAGAGAATAGAGTTAAGTACTGTCATTTTTTTTTGTACTAGCGGTACTGGAAAGAGCTAGGTTACAGTCAGAAGTGAACCCTCTATTGTCTGCTTCTGCGATGGATGCAGGATCGTATTTTTAGGGTGGGATGGGACCAAAATACATGGACTTTGACATCCTTATGGTATCAGGCAGGAGATGTTGGCTTTATCTTCGCCGATTTTGAAAAAAAGGGGGTAACCTGTATCATTTTTTCATAATTAAAAAAAAAAAAGATCTATGGTCCCCCCTTTTTCATAACCAACTAAGATAAAATCAGCAACTGCAGTCTGATACTACATGACTATCTGGGCCCTTCCCACACTAAAAATACCAGTCTGCAGGCACCCCACAAGCTGACCATCAAATAAGAAATTCTGCTTCTGACAGTAACCAAGCTCTAGGGCATTGGGTACTAGTAATAAGAGGGGGTTAGTGTCAGTCTTGGGTGACAACAAACACTGCTAGTTGACACCAAGCCCCAGTGATAGTAATAGAGATTTAAGATACACAGCAGAAACCACTTTATTTAAATAAACACTTACTGACACCTGTCCTAATTGACCATTTTATTACAAAAACAGATCCAACGCTGGTCAGACGTAGTAGAAAAAATCAGCCAAAGTTCAAATTAAACACCTGTACAAAAAAAGAAACCCTAACATAAAATAAACTGGATAGGCAATCCAGAAAGTTGGTGACATCCCTTAAAGCAGGTACCTAGAAAGGGTGCTTGCTGTGAGGGATGGGGTATCACCCAGGTTTTTCAGGCAATGGATAGCCTATTGAGCATCCAGATTAGTGGATGACATTCCCCATAGCAGGCAACCAGGAATCCAGTCAGATTATAAATAAAGAAAGTGAAATCCATAGTGTAAAAATGAGTGTTGTAGTACATAATCTGAATGATGACACAAAGGGAGACATGTATGAAGATCGGCGCATCGGAGCGCCCGTTTTTGAGCGCTTGAAGGTGAAAGCTGCGCCTAATGTATGTCGGCGCCCGAGGAAGCGGAGAAGTTTTTGGAGGGACTGACACACAAAAAAGGACACTCGGATACACTAGAGGAGAGAAGAATGGAAAGAGAAAAAAGACTGGAAAGAGAGAGAAGGAGCCAAAGACAAGGAAACACAGCCAGAAACACTAGAGGAGAGTCTGCGCAATTCCAGTACGATCAGGGCCGGACCCCGAGAACAAGGAGTTCTGACAAAGACTGAAGACCTGGTATTTTGGCCGCACTTACGGGGTCTGATTTAGAAAGTTGTGGAGGGAGGCTCTATTGGTAAAAGTGGTAGGGAGCTTAACGGGATAACATCCCTAAGGAGGGAGTGTCAACAGGTGGACTGGTGGGGCGACCATAAGGACCATGGTCTTATATGTTTAGATACATGTTCAAAACAGTTGTTTGCATGACGGAGATGAGGGGGGGAGGTGCAGTCTGGAATAATAGGCGTTACCTGCTAGGAGGATGGTGGTTTTGCCTCCACTCAATATGAAAGAAAAAAGAGAAGTCAAGACCGATAAGAAAGTAAAACTAAGAAGATGTGAGATAAGAGTGTTCTTCATGTTCAGGGAATGTTGAGTTGTTGGGAAGGGGGGAGGGGAGCACTGTTGCGCGGGGTTCGCTATTCCTATGTCCTATGTAAATTTGTTTGCTTGGGTTAAACTATGAGAGTATTGACATGTCATATTAAGGGGGCTGTGTTCGCCCCACAAAAGAACGATGGTGCTCAGACACCTCAAGAAACTAAAGCCAGACATAGCTATGCTGCAGGAATCCCATCTCACAGAGCAGGACTTCTGCCGCCTTAAAAAATGTGGGTCGGGGAAGTGAGAGGCTTCGCGTCAGTCCAGGGAAAGGCGGGAGTGGTGTTACTCTTTCATAAGAATACTCCTTGTAATATTATTAAGCAAGACACAGACGAGGAGGGAAGGGTGATAAGAGTCCATCTAGAGAACCCGGCGGGTAAGATTAGTCTGATCAATGTCTATGCCCCTAACACCCAGGATAGGAAGTTCTTTACAAGGCTTCAAAACCTTGCGCTGGAAGATAGTGGAAGTGCTCTCTTGATGGGCGGGGATTTTAATTGCGTAATGAATGAAGCGGAAGATAGAAAGAGAACAGGGAAAGTTAAGGGATCCAATCCCTCTAAACTCAGCCTGTTAGGGAACCTCAGCAAATCCCTGGGGTTGTCGGATGTCTGGCGTCATCTTAACCCAGAGGAGAGGCAGTATACTCATTATTCCCATGCTCACCTGTCATGGTCTAGAATAGACTACCTCCTGGCCAACTCTTCCTCCCTTAATGAGCAAAGTGGAGTCAGCCACCATCGGAGACCTGGTGATTTCTGACCATGCATCGGTGATGGTTTCTCTATGAGATCTCCACCCAAAGGGGACAGATATTCTGTGGCGATTCCCAAGCTCCCTACAGTCTGACGACCATTTCAGGGAATTGTTACAGAGGTGGTGGAAAGAATATGCACAAGACAATGCGTCTCACATCACGAAGCCAGGGCTATTTTGGGACACGGGGAAAGCCGTCCTCAGAGGGTGGATTATGTCTTACGTGACAGCCAAGAAAAAAGCGCTGAGGGCCAAATATGATGAAGCAACGGAATTGCTCAGACTAGCTTACACGAGGTTTCTCCGCCACCCATCAGAGGAAAATAAGAAAGAGTGGGTCTCGGCTAGGGAGGGCTTTGAATTCCAGCAGAAGATGGTGGAACTCTTTTATGGCGACCGTCTGAGAGCCTCTTTTTTCCGATTCGGCAACAAGTTGGGGAGATTACTGGCCAATTTGGTGCGGAAGAGCAGGGGGGAAACGGGGATACTTAGCCTAAAAGACGAAAGGGACAACGTGGAAAGAGACCCGAAAAAAATTAATGAGATTTTGACCCGCTATTATACTAAACTCTATTCCCAGGCGCCCTATGACATTGACAAAGGCAAAGACTTTCTTAGTAGTATCAAATTGAACAACTTATCAGAGGAAGACAGAGAGAAATTAAATGCTGATATAAAGTGGAGGAAATTGAGGAGGTTATCAAAGAAATCCCAACGGCCAAAGCCTCAGGCCCAGATGGCCTTTCAGGGGACTTTTATAAAATCTTAGTGAAAGACCTGTCGCCCCTTTTGGCTACAGTTTCCCAGGACAACTTTCAACAGCACTCTATGATCCCCTCGGGTGACACAGCATACATTAAAGTCATTTACAAAAAAGGGAAAGACCCCCTACGACCTGAATCTTATCGCCCGATCTCCTTGATCAACCAAGACATTAAGATAATATCCAAAGTAATAGCGAATAGATTATCAAGCTTAATGCCCCAACTTATAGGACCACATCAAATGGGGTTTGTATAGGGTCGTTCTGGGGTTAAGAATGTAAGGGCAGTCTTGACGGTTCAGGATGCTATAGAACGAGGCTCCAAGAGGGTGGGTTCCCTGGCTTTACTCGGAATCGATGCGGAGAAAGCCTTCGATAATGTCAACTGAGAATGGATAAATATTGTACTTGACAAGATGGGCTTCACAGGGAATTTCAGGAACTACCTCACAGCGATGTATAAATCCCCTCAGGCCAAGGTTTACACTCTGGGGTTTATCCCCTCGTCGATTTATTTACAAAAAGGAACGCGTCAGGTATGTCCTCTCTCACTTATGTTGTTCAATATTGCCCTGGAACCGTTAGCTATCCACCTAATTGAGAGCGTGACATTTGAAGGAATAATGGTGGGAAAAAAGGAAGTTACAGCTACTTGCTTCGCATATGATATGCTTCTTTTCATGGGCAAGCCTGAAAAACATCTAGACAGAGTGTTGGGAGAATTTAAAAAATTTGGGGAATTCTCAGGATTTAAAATCAATAAAGAGAAATGTCAATTGTTGCCATTAGGGTCAGGAGAGAATCTGCGGAGAAAGACATTAGGGGTGGAGGTGGTGGACTCCATGACTTATCTAGGGATCTAATTGTGTTCGAAAGGGGCCCTGACTTACCAGCTGAATTTTCCCCCGTTGTTGGCCAAAATTGTTGGGAAATTGGACAAATGGAAAGACCTCCCACTATCTAAACTGGGAAGAGTTCAGTTGATTAAGATGGTGAGCTTTGCGAGGTTGCTCTACCCTCTCCAGAATCTGCCCTTGCTGCTCAGACATACAGATATTAATATTTTACGTAAGGCATTTAGTAAGTTCATACTGAGGGCAGAGACTCTTGTAATAAGCTATTTCACAAAACTGCACGTTTGGGTGGATCCAGGGGGGGGGCAAGCTCCCCGAATATTGGCTATACAATTTGGGGGTATGTGGCGGCAGTTAAAAATTTGGCTGAGGGATACAATTTTTTTTCTAACATTACTTGGAAGCCCACGGGGAAAAACCCCGAAAACCTTGGGGCTTGCTCCATTCGCCGGGAGGGCACCCAGAGATGTAAAGCAGAGCGTGATTTTTAGGGTACTGGCAACATGGCGTCATGTTAGGAAACTGTTCAGGAGACCTATGCACATCTCATGGTTTTTTTCCCATTATGGGAGGCACCTTCTTTTCGCCCGGGGAGAGAGAATAAAATGGAGACAAAAGGGGATTATGACATTGGGAGACGTTCTTTCAAGCTCCAGTGGCTCTCTACTTAGTTGGCAGGAACTAGAAGATAAATTTCATTTGGGAGTTAATCACATATTCCAATATAAACAGAATCGAAAGTTTCTGTAGAGCTAGTGTAACTAATTTGCAATCTCTAGGGGACACAATGGAGTTCCTGGACCTCTGTAAGGTGGGTAAAAACAGGGGCTCACTTTCGGAAATTTACTCTAAATTACGAAATAAGGAAACAGAGGCACTGACAGACAACATGTTCAAAGGATGGGAGCGACACATCCAAGATATAGATTTATTAGACAAAATAATAAAAGGCATAGCATTGTTCCGCAAGGCGGTGGTCAGCGAACAATGGAGAGAGACCTTGTTTAGGGTAGCACATAGAGCAATATATGCCTTCAATGTCACATGAGGGGGGAGAGCCATCGGAGTTCTTCCATGCATGTCCGAAATGCGGCCTGGAAGGTGCCAATCTTTTTCACTGTATGTGGTCCTGCCCTGATGTCAACAACTTTTGGGTACAAGTCAAGACCTTCATTAAGGAGACCTGGAATTGTCATATATTGTTAGACCCACAAGATTGTCTGTTTCACTTTGTATTTAGGCAAGACCCCAAATGAAGGACATTGTTGGCAGCAAAACGATGTATTCTAAGGCACTGGCTTGATTCCGAAGCGCCAAATCTTACAGAGTTATTAGAACTAATGAAACAGGTTCTATACTTAGAAAAACTGGAGGCTGAAAGGAACAAGGATGCAGATTACAAGGGTTTCCTGGACAAATGGAAACTATTCATCTACAAAAACTACACGAAGGCGGGAATAGGGTCTCTCCTAGAGCCGTTTAAATACACAGAACATTATTTATCAGAACAGTTGAAAGGTACCTTCGGGGGAACAGATGAGGGAGGCAGGGACTAGGCGGCAGCAGTGCTCTAGGGATTGCTGGATCAAAGTGTTAGGTGTTGGGGGTTGGGAGGGGGATTTAGAGAGGGAAGGGAGGCGTTAAGGACAATTTGAGGGATGGATTCTTCTGGATTCATATTTTTTCATATCGTCTGATTTTGAGGTTACGCTTTATACAAGATTGTACATTTCCTTCTGTACCAACTTTGTTGAACCTTATTCAGACATGCTCTATGTAGTGTAATGTTACCTTACTTGATTATGTACAATTACTAGAGATGGGTGAATTTCTAAAAAATTCGGTTCGCTCACTTCACCGAATTTCCCGACAAAAATAACTTCGGTCCGAATTACTTCGGACCATGTTAAAAAAACAGCTATTTCCGGGCTGCCAACCCTGCAGGGTGCTGTAAACGTTGTGCCAAGCTTAAATAGCAGAGGGAGCTTGGTTGGTCTTCATCAATGTTGTTTTTTAAGTATGACACCACTTTGACGCCGCCGCTCTTAAATCGTTTCACAAAAAATTCCCTGGCCTTAAAGGGGGCAAAAACTGACCAAAAAACTGGGGGGGGGAAATGTAGCCAAATAAAGTCAGGCGCGCAGCGGGAAAAAACAAGCTGGGGGTTTTCAGGTGGCAACATCATGACAGAGTGGGGAGGTGAGGCGGCACCCACAACCAGAATCAGAGAGTGGTACAATGATATTCTGGGGGTAGCAAAAAAAGGGGGTAGGCCAAGAGGGGCACAATGACACAGTGTTTGGGGGGGTTGACGGCATCAACAGCAGCAGCACAGAGGTCAGACAGTGGCACAATGACATTCTAGAGGGGGCAAAAACAGGAGTAGGCAACAAGTGGGACAATGACACTGTGTAGGGCAGGCAGCGCCAAGGACAGCATGAGGTCAAAGTGGCACAAGAAGGGTGTGTAGGGCACGGCACAGCCCCAGCAGCAGCATGAGGTCAGACGTGGCACAATGAAGAGTGGGGTAGGGCACGGCGCAAGCACAGCAGAGCATAGGTCAGACAGTGGCACAATACACAGTGTTTTAGGTCACGGGAGCAGCAGCAATGAGTTTCAGACAGTGGCACAATGACAGAGTGGTAGGTTAACGCAGCAGACAGCGAGCATGAGGTTTAGACAGGGCACATGACACAGGGTAGGGCACGGCAGAGCGCAAAGAGGGCAGGACATTTCACAATGACATTTTAGGTCAAAAAAGGA